>JAGKTF010000041.1:0-217522 GCA_019924945.1 Felis chaus | reverse complement strand
CAACCCTAAAATGTGTAAGGATCCAGAAAAGATACCAAAAGCCAAAGTCATGTTGAAAAAGAAAACAAAGGTGGAAACATGACTATCTTGGATGTATGGTGTATTAGAAAGCTGCATTCATCAAGACAGTATGTACAGGCACAGAAACGGAGACAGACGTCAATGGAACAGAATATGGAACCCAGAAATATACCCTCAAACATATGGTGAGTAAACTTTGTTAACACAGAAAGAATATCCAATGGAATAAGAGTCTCTTCAGCAAATGGTACTAGGAATACTGGACAGTGAGAATGATGAACCTGGACACTGTTCTTAAATGACACACACACACACACACACACACACACACACACACACACCTCAAAATGGATGAAGTATCTAAATGTAAGTCAGGAACCATCAAAATCCTAGAGGAGATAACAGGCAATGTAGCTCCTTGATCCTGGCCGCAGCAACTTCTCGCTTGTCATGTCTCCAGAAGCAAGGGCAATAAAAACCACAATGAACTATTGGGTCCTGAAGATAAAAAGCTTCTGCACAGCAGGGGACAAAATCAGCCAAACTAAAAGGCAACTGAATGAAATGGGAGAAGATATTTGCAGGTGACATATCAGATAAAGGGTTAGTATCCAAAATCTATAAACAATTATCACACTCAACACCCAAAAACCAAATAATCCGGTGAAGAAATGGGCAAAAGACGTGAACAGACACTTAAGAAAGATGACATCCAGATCGGTCACACATGAAAAGATGCTCAATCTCACTGGTCATCACTGAAATACAAATCAAACCCACAATGAGATATCCCCTCACACCTATCAGAATGGCTAAAATTAGAACATCTCCGGAAACGACAGATGTTGGCAAGGATTCAGGGAAAGGGAACCCTTTTGCAATGCTGGTGCGAATGCAAAGTGGTGTAGCCATTCTGGACAATAGTATGGAGATTCGTCACAAAAACAAAAAAAAATGAACTACACTAGGACCCAGCAATTGCACTACTAGGTATTTATCCAAAAGATACACTAACGCTGACTTGAAGTGGCACGTGTACTCCAATATTTCTAGCAGCATTATCAACAATAGCTAAGTTATGCAAAGAGCCCAAATGACCACTGACAGATGAATGGATAAAGAAGATATGGTATATTCATACAATGGACTATTACTTGGCGATCAAAAAGAATGAAATCTCGCTCTTTGCAACAACGGGGATGGAACCGGACTTTCTTAAGCTAAGCAAAATATGTCAGAGAACGACACACATCCTATGATTTCTCTCATCTGTCGAATTTAATAAAACTGATGAACATAGTGCAAGGAAAGCAAAAATAAGATACACACAGAGAGGGAGTCAAATGATAAGAGGCTGTTAAATAGAGGGAAGAATCTCAGGGTTCCTGGAGGGTTACTGAATAGGGGTATGGGCTAAATGGGTGATGGGCATTAGGGGTGGACCTTGGGATGAGTATTGGGTATATTTTGTACTTGACGGATCACTAAATTCTACTGCTGAAACTGTATTCCTCTATAAGGTAACTAACTTGGGCTTCAATTTTAAAAAGAAGAAATATTAAAAATAAGTAAAGAAATGTACCACCAGTCAAAAGAAAATAACATTTAAATCGAGCTCTTGAGTGGAAAGGAAAGACTAAAAGTGTTACAGACAAGAAAGGATCAGAGAAAACATCAAGAAACAATGACAAAACAACTAGTAGAATGGGACTAAATATATACCTAGCAATAATCACTCTGACTATAAATGGACTAAATGCTCCAATCCAAAGACATTGGATAGGGCGTCAGAATGGACAAAACAAACAAACAAACAAACAAGCAAACAAAAAACAATGTCTATCTAGATGCTGCCTACAAAGCCTTATTTGGACTTAAGTCTCCTGAAGATTTGTTATTTTTTTTTTACTTTCTGTTTTAATGTTTATTTATTTTTGAGAAAGAGAGAGACAGAGCATGACGGGGGAGGATCAGCGAGAGGGAGACACAGAATCTGAAACAGGCTCCAGGCTCTGAGCTGTCAGCACAGAGCCTGACGCGGGGCTCGACCTCAGGGACCGCGAGATCATGACCTGAGCCGAAGTCGGCCCCTTAACCGACTGAGCCACCCAGGCGCCCCAAGTCTCCTGCAGATTTGAAGTGAGGGAATGAAGAAATATTTATCATGCCAATAATGTCAAAAGAAAGCCAGTACCAATACTTATATCAGGCAAAATAAATGTTAAAACCGAGACTCTATTTTGGTACCCTTTGGGTAAATACCTAATAGTGACATTGCATGCACCCGATATTTATAGCAGAATTATCAACAGTAGCCCAACTATGGAGAAAGCCCAAGTGTCCATCAACTGATGAAGGTGTAAAGAAGTTGTGGTGTGTGTGTGTGTGTATGTATACGTATGTATATGCATATGGACATATGTGTATGTTCATATATACATACATACGTATATACACTGAAATATAACTCAGCTTCAAGAAGAATGAAATCTTGCCATTTGCAACGATGTGGATGGAACTCGAATGTATTATGCTATGTGAAATATGTCAATCAGAGAAAGACACATATATGATTTCACTCATGTGGAAGTTAAGAAACAAAACACATGAAAACTAAGGAAGGAGCCAGGAAAAAAGAAGCGTGGTAACAAACCACATGAGTCTCTTAATGTTAGAGAAAAAAAAAGTGAAAGTTGATGGAGGGAGATGGGTCAGCGCTGGGCTAGATGGAGGACGAGTATTAAGGAGAGCACTTGTTGTGATGAGCACTGGGTGTTGTAGGTAAAGGATGAATCACCGAATTCTACTCCTAAACCCGAGAATGCACTGTATGTCAACTAAGACTTAAATTAAAATACATACATACATACATACATACATACATAAAGCTATAACAAGAGATGAAGACAGACACGATCTCATACTAAAAGGGACAGCCAAACAAGAAGATCCAATGATTATAAATTTTGATGCACCCAACATGCGATCACCAAGTATACAATACATTTAGCAACAACCGTAAAGGAACTCATTTATAATAATATGATGATAGTAGAGGACTTTAACACATCACTGACATCAATGGACAGAACCTATAAACAGAACGTCAACAAGGAAACAATGGCTTTGAATGACACACTGGACCAGAAGGGTTTAACAGATATATTCAGCACACTCCATACTAAAAAGGCAGAGTACACATTCTTTTCAAGCATACCTGAGGCGTTGTCCAGAATTGATCACTTTCTAGGTGACATATCAGGCCTCAAGAGGTACCCAACGACAGAGATCAGACCAAGCATCTTTTCTAACCACAAAGCTAGGAAACTTGAAGTCAACCACAAATAAAGGGCGGGGGGGGGCGGGGGGGGCGGGGAGGGCGGAAAGGCCACAAATAAAGGGAGGTTAAGTAACATGCTACTAAATGAATGGGTCAAACAGGAAATCAATGAGAAAATACACTGAAACAAATGAAAATGAAAATACACTGGTAAAACCCTTTGGAATGCGGCAAAAGCAGTCTATGATGGAAGTATATAGCAATACAAGCCTACCTTAAAGAGCAAGAAAAATCTCAAAGAATCCTAACTTACACCTAAAGCAATGAGAAAAAGGGCAGCAGAAGGAAGGAAATAATAAGAGTTTATGGCAGAAATAAGGAATATAGAAACCAAAAAGACACTAGACCAAATCAATGAAACCAGGGGCTGGATCATTGAAAGCAGTAATCAACTGGAAAACCTCCTAGGCAGACTCTTCACAAAGAAGACAGAAAGGACTCAAATAAATGAAATCACAAATAAGAAAGGAGAAATGACAGTCAACACCACAAAAATACAATTAGAAGATAATATTATGAACAACTATATGCAACAAATTGGACACTCTGAGAAAAATGGACAAATAACTAGAAACACACACACTACCAAAACTGAAACAGGAAGATACCTAAAATCTGAAAACAGAAAGATACCCCATCAGTAATTAAAAAAATCTCCCCCCAACACAAGAGTTGATGGCCAGACGGCTTCGTTGATGAATTCTACCATCCATTCAAGGAAGAGGTAATATGTATTCTCCTTGAATTATTACAAAAAATAAAAAAAAGAAGGAAAACTTACAAATTCTTCATATGAGGCCATCATTACCCTGATACCAAAACGAAATGAAGCCTCCACTAAAACCGAAAACTGCAGCGGCGCCTGTGTGGGTCGGTCGGTTTACTGTCCAACTCTTAATTTTGGATTAGGACATTATCTTGCGGTACGTGGATTCGAGTCCCAAGTTGGGCCCTGCCATGACAGTGTGGGGCGTGGCCAGGATTCTCTCTCTCCCTGTCTCACTGCCCCTCCCTCACTTTTATGTACACTATCTAAGGAAAGAAATAAGCATTTAAAAGGATGTTTAAAAAAATTTAAATAAAACTGCAGAGCAATAACCTGATGACTATGTATGCCGAAATTCTCATTAAAATACCTTCAAATTAAAGTCCACAATACATTGATAGAATCATTTCCCATAATCAAGTGGGATATATTCCTGGGCTGCAAGCGTGGTTCCACATTCACATATCAATCAACATGATGCACCACAGTAATAGAAGAAAGGATAAGAACAATAGGATGCTTTCAACAGAGGCAGGGAAACTATTTGATAAAATGTCACATCCATTCATGATAAAAACCCTCAGCAAAGTACATTGAGACTCAACCTAACTGCACATAATAAAGGTCGTCTATGAAAAACCCACAGCTCATCTCATCCTCAATGGGGAAAAATTGGAAGTTTTTCTTCCAAAGTCAGGGACAAGCTAGGAATGACCCCTCTCACCACTGTTATCCCACATAGTACGGGAAACCCTAACCACAGCACTCAGACAACACAAAGAAATAAGAGGCATCCAAATCGGCAAGGAAGAAGTAGCACTTTCGCTGTTTGGAACTGACATGATAGGTTCTATAAAAAACATGAAAGGCTCCCTTAAAAATTGCTAGAATCGATATATGAATTTGACAAGTCACAATCTACAGAAATCAAGGAATATAGATGTATTGAATTTTTAACACAAATCATGAATTAACACAGAGAGAAAGTTAGGGATCAATCCCATTGACAGGCTCACAAATACCACAAGAAACCAGGAATAAACCTAACCAAAGAGGTGAAAGACCTGTACTCTAAAGCCTATGAAACACTGATGAAATAAATGGAAGAGGACACAAAGAAATGGACATACATTTCATGTTCATGGATGGGAAGCACAAAATACTGTTAAAATGTCTACACTCCTCAAAGCAATCTACACATAAAATGAAATGAAGTGTGATAGGGATATCATGCTAACAAAAACATTTGTCACAGAACAAGAACAAATAATCTCAAAATGTGTATGGAATGACAAAAGTCCCCAAACAGCCAACACAAACTTGTAGAAGAAAAGCAAAGCTGGAGACATCACAATTCCAGACTTTAGGTCATATTACAAAGCTATACTTATCAGAACAGTACGATCAGTATGTCCGTGCTGAACAGTACTGACAAAACAACAACCAAAAATAACAACAACAAGAAACTCATATGCATAGATCAATAGCATGGAAACCCAGAAATAAACTCACACCTCTATGGTCAATTAATTCTCAACAAAGCAGGAAACAACATCCAATGGAAAAAAAAGATAGTCTTGGGACACATGGGTGGCCCAGTCACGAAAGCGTGTGATGGTGGGTTCAGCTCAGGTCATGATCTCAGGGTAGTGCAGAGCATGCGTGGGATTCTCTCTCTCCATATCTCTCTGCCCCTCTTCTGCATGCTCACTCGCTCACTCTCTCTCTCTCTCTCTCTCTCTCAAAAATAAATACATAAATTTAAAAAAAGGCTCCTCAACATATGGTTTTGGAAAAACTTGACTGAAATCTGCAAAACAAAACAAAAACAACGGACCACTTTCTTATAACATACACAAAAATAAATCCAACATGGGCAACACCTATATGTGAAACCTGAAACCATAAAAATCCCAGAGGATAACACGGGTAGTATCTTCCTTGACATTGCCTGTACAAACGTCTTTGTAGATATATCTCTAGAGGTAAGGGAAACGCAAGCAAAAATAATGAGACTTTATAAAAATTAAAACCTTCCGTCACCAAGGAAATAATCAACAAAACGAAAACATCAACAGAATGATATTTGCAAACGACATCGGATACAGGGTTAGTGTCCAAAATATATACAGTTATCCAGCACCCAAAAAATGAGAAATCTGATTAAAAATGGGCAGAAGACACGAGTGGACATTGCCCTAAGGAAGACATATACATGGCCAACAGACACATGAAAAAATGCTCAACAATACTGATCTTCAGGGAAATACAATTCGAAAGTACACTGAGAGAACACATCACATCTGTCACAATGACTAAAATCAATGAAGTATGACACAGCAGGTGTTGCCAAGGATGTGGGGAAAGAATAACCCTCTTGCACTGTGGGTAGGAATGCAAACTGGTGCAGCCACTCTGGAAAACCACATGGAGATGTCAAACAAAACACCAAAACGAAAAAAAAAAAAAACCACTGGAAATGGAACTACCTTACGATCCAGCAACTTCACTACAAGGTATTTCCACAAAGAATACAAAATCTTCAAAGGGATACCTGCACCGTGTTGTTTACAGCAGCATTTTCTACAAAAGCCAAATGACAGAAACTATCCAAGCACCCATCAACGGATGAATAAATTGAGATGTGGTCTATGGAATGTAATATGATTTAGCCGTAAAAACATGAAATCTTGCCATTTGCCACGAGGTGGATGGAGAGAGAGAATGTTATGCTGGGTGAAATAAGCCTGTCAGAGAAAGTCAAATACCCAATGATTTCACTAACACATGGCAAGAAAACAAAACAAAGGGGCGGGGGGAGGAGACAAATGGACTCTTAACTAGGAAACAAACTGAGGAGTTCCACAGCGAGGTGAGGGAATGGGTGAAACAGCTGATGGGGATTAAGAAGTGCACCTGGGATGAGCACCGGGTGACGTGTGGAAGTGTTGCTCTATATTGGACACCTGACACTAATATTACACTGTGTCTTCACTCAGTGGAATTTAAATTAAAAGATAACATAAGGTTCCTGAGACTTACCTACTGGGTTTTCGGTAGTGTTCAATCACTTCACTAGGTTGGAAAAATAACCATGAAATTTTTTAAAAAGCATGTATGATGTGTGGGACAGTTTGTGGCCTTACCTTGGCCTCTGGGTCCAGCAGAACTCGGAACATGGGTCCCAGCTCCTTCTTCTAGAAGGTCGTGAGACGAGCATTTCATGGATCCACGTCCTAATTGAATGCAGCTCCCGTGCTTCTGAATTTCTGTTAGGGTTCCTTCCCGGAAACAAGCCTGGATCTGGAACAAACCATCGGCTGCATCTATGAGGTGATGTCGTGGGACCCCACAATCCACAAGTCCTTTAGTAAAATACGTCTTGTTCAAAGACTGTCCGGGAAGGGGTGGAATGACACACGGGAACAGCCCAGAAAATGCAAAGGCCTGTGCAGCTCAGCGACCAGCTTGACCAGGGAAGCCACCCGGCGCCCCCTCCCCAGCACTCAGTACAACAAGGCAGCTTCTCTCTGGTGACTCAGGAGATGCCAAGTTGCTGCTAAGCTCCCAAGGTCTCCCCTGGGGCAGGTGGCAGAAACTGCTGGAAATGCAGCTCTGCTCTCTGTACTCAGGCACCAGCAGAGGACTGAGTCCTCTGAGAACAGTCTAAGCCCTTCCTGCTCTGAGGTGCCCTGGGTCAGATAAACAGATGGTGCGCCCTCTGCTGGCTATCACTGCCTAGCAGAGGAACCTGCCCCTCGGGGGTCTGTGGTACTTGAGCTCTCTCTGCTGGCCACCATGGGAATTCCTTCAATGTTGAAGGCCCTGGTTGCTGAGCTGAGAGACGGAAGGTGCTCTGGGCAACTAAGCCTGTTCTCCTCGTTGGGAAGGTTTTAGTGACAGGGCCTGGGACACAAAATCTTTTCCTTGTCTTTCTTGTGAGTGAAGATTGAAACCGAATTTATTAACGTAACGACATCATTGGTAATGTTTTAAGCAATATTCACAGAAAAATAGACACCGATTTACACATGCTGAACTAGAGGTAATTTTGTTTAGCACCAAAATATTTAGGTTAGATAAAGAATGGACACCTTTCAGAGAGAGAGAGAGAGATACCGGCGTCCAGCTATGGAGTGAATGAGTCCTAGGGATACAAGGGACAGCCAATGGAATGGAGTCAATCCTGTAACAATATTGTTGCATGCTTTCACAGGATAGCTACACTTGTGGTTGAGTACAACATAATGTAGAGACATATGGAATGACTACAATGTATGCCTAAAACTAACGCAACAAATGTGTGAACAATATTTCAATTAAAAATAGACATCCTTGGGGCGCCTGGGTGGTGCAGTCAGTTAAGCGTCCGACTTCAGCCAGGTCACGATCTCGCGGTCCGGGAGTTCGAGCCCCGCGTCAGGCTCTGGGCTGATGGCTGAGAGCCTGGAGCCTGTTTCCGATTCCGTGTCTCCCTCTCTCTCTGCCCCTCCCCCGTTCATGCTCTGTTTCTCTCTGTCCCAAAAATAAATAAACGTTGAAAAAAAAATTAAAAAAAATAAAAAATAAAAAATAAAAATAAAAATAGACATCGTTTACACTATCTTTAATTACTTCTTCTTTGCCACTAAACTATCCTTCCTAGGGTGCTTGGGTGGCTTATTCGGTTAAGCGTCCGACTTTGAGTCAAGTCAGGATTTGGCAGTCCATGAGTTTGAGCCCCGCATCAGGCTCTGTCCTGAGAGCTCAGAGCCTTGAGCCTGCCTCATATTCGGTGTCTCCCACTCTATCCCCCTCCCCAGCTCGGGTTCTCTCAAAAAAAGAAACATTAAAAATGAAAAATCATTCCTCATTGAGAATCTGCGAATTTCCATTCATACCAGATTCTCTAACATCACCTTCCTGGTGTTGAAAGCTTATCTGAAAAGTCACGAAAAATATCTTTGATGACACATATGTGACAACGTCAGAATGCAACTTACAGGGAGCTACACATCAGTTGTGAATTTACAGTGTGTATCCTTGGCTAATATTTACACTGAAATGTGCTTTAGGGATACGGATGGATGAAATAATGTCCATCCGTCATATAGGTCAATTTCCTATAGGACTATTATGCCTTCAATTACTAATTGCCATCTCTTCAGAATTAAAAGAAAGCTGGGTCAAGAAAATGTCTTTGAATTTCATGTAAGAGAAGACTAGGGTGTTTGAAAGGGTCCACCTACCTTCTGGATTCCTCAGATTGGTTGTGGAGAGGAGGATAGCAACCTTTGATTTGGATGCACACTGCTAGTCCCAGAGGGAGGATGTGTACCTTATTGTCAAATATATATATAATACACACACACACACACACACACACACACACACATATATATATATATATATATATTTTTTTTTTTTTTTTTTTTTTACCAATATTACTAGTCCACCTCTGCCAGGTCCAGACTGCAGGACCTGGGGGCAACACAATGCCCGATGCCTGGCTTCAGAACTTGAGGAAGGCCAGCTGATGGGGGAGGGGGGAAATCCAACAGAGCCTGGGGCAGTGAGGGAGATATCCCTGGGACACCTCCCCACAGGGCAGGCTATGGAGTTTACCTGCCAAAGAGCAGCACACTCTCCCTCAAGACATCTCTCAAGATCTCCAAGACAGAACATGAGGCTGAACCTCACAATTCCAGAAGAGATATGAGGGCTACCCATCTTTTCAATTCCAATGGCCTCTGCAGAACTTGGACCCAGGGATATTGGAGTCTTGGGGCCATGGGACTCTGATGCCCATGATAGAAGCCCTTTCTGCCCCAGCACTCAGAGCCACTTCCTACATCCCCTCTCCCCTGGCCCATCTAAATGTCTTTGTCCACATACCGGACCAGGTATCTACTTTCCTTCTTGTACTTCCTCTGTGTCTCTGTTTCTGTCTAACCACATCGCATATTTCTTCCTTTCACTCTCTAGGGAGTGGTGTATTATACGGTGCTAAACTTTGTTCTTATACTTGTGAATATCCAATTTTCCCAGCACCAGTTATTCAAAAAGACTACTCTTCTCCACTGTGTATTATTGACTCCCCTTGTCGAAAACTAGGTGACTGTGATGCATGGGTTTAGTTTGGGCTCTCAATTTCTGTTCCATTGTCTTGTGTGTGTGCTTATGCCAGTGACATAATTGATTTCTTTTGGTTAGAATGACGCTTGAAATCAAGAAGGGGATGCCTCCTGTTTTGTTCTTTCTTGCGTTTGGCTAAATGGGGTCTTTTTGTGGTTCCAAATAAATTTTAGGATATGATTTTCTAATTGCATAAAATTTGCATCAGAGTCTTGGTAGAGATTGCACTGAATCTCTAGATGGCTTTGGGTAATATGGACATTGTATCTGTATTCATTCATCCGAAAGTTGGACATGGGATGGCTTTTCACTGACTTGGGGGTTCTCCCCTTTCTGTCACCCAAATTGAATTTCTTCCATTCCTGCACACCGGTTGTAGAGTTTTCGGTCGAGAGATTTTCATGTCCTGGGGTAAATGTCTTGCTATAATTTTTTATTGTTTGTGATGCTATTGTAAATGGGAATGTTTTCTTTACTTCTTCTTAGATAAAGGGTTAGTGAATAGGAATGATACAGAATTTGATACGGTGACATTCTAGTTTGGAACTTCACTGTATTATTGATTAGATATTAACAGGTTCCTTTACATTAAAGTTTTTATTTCAGTCCTTTACCTAGTTTAAAAAAAAAACATGTTATTTGGGAATAGCTGACCCTAACGTTACATTAGTTTCTCATCAGGAACAACATAGTCATTGGACAAATGTATACACATTCCCCTACGCTAACAAAGGTGTAGCTATCATCTGTCACATGCATCCCTACTCCAGTACCATTCTCCTATGTGCCCTATGCTATATCTTCTATCTGTGATTCATTCATTGCATAACCAGAAGCGCCTTCCTGCATCACCCAATCACCTTCACATATCTAGGGCAGACCTTGCCTTGTGACTGATCTTAGCGGAAAATGTTTCAAAATGTCACTACTGAGTATGACATTAGCTGTGGGCTTCATATACATGCCCTTTGTTATGGTGACATTCGACCTTTCTAAACAGAATTTAAAGAGATTTTTGCCACAAATGGATACCAAATTTATCAGAACGCTTTTTCTGTGTCTATCGACACATCATCACCAGAGTCCCCCCTTCCCTTTTTAATATGTAGGTATTTAGTTTAGTTTAACTGTAGGAATGTACCTATAGAATTCAATTTATCAAGCCCTTAAACCATTCCAGTTGCCTAGGGTTAGGGTTAATGTGACTTAAGGAACCTGAGAATTCATTTTTTCAAGTTTTTATTTAAATTCCAGAGGTTAACATACAGTGTAATGTTAGCCTCCAGTAAAGAATGTGCAGCCATCATTCACCTACCCTACAAACACCCAGGGATCCTCACTAAAGGGCCTCCCATGGACCATCACCAATTTAACACATCCCCCTATGCCGCTTCCCTGCCGAGAAGCTTTTCATGGACCCAAAAACCTAACCAGGGGTCCAGCCCGAAGGACGGTTGTGGCCTTGGCAGCCAAAGAGGTCCTGATCCTGACCGGCACCGTCCCTTGTGCCCTCAACTCAGCCCTTCGGGGAGACCACTGCCCTGCTGTGGGTTCGGCGCCTGGAACCTCCTGGGACCTAACCCTAACCCTAACCCTACCCCGAACCGGAGCCTGCACCGAAACTTAAGCCTGCCTCGATCCCTAATCCTGCATTTGAGCCGCGTTCTGGCATGGGCCCTCACTTCAGCCCTCGAGGGAGATCACGAGACCGGAGTCGCTTCGGCCCGGGCGACGTCCCGGGACCGAACCCTAACCCAAGCTAAGGCTCTCCCCTCATGGGGACCCAATTCCAACGTCTGACAGCATCACGCGCCTGGGGTCCAGAAGCGGTGCAGGCTGACTCGGCAAGGAACCTGGAAGCTCACCATGTCGTTTCCCAGGCCCGGCTGCAGCTCCCGAGAGGATTCCGGAGGCCTCCTCGACCACGGGAGGGACAACATGTGTGGCCCTGGCAGCCAAAGAGGGATCCTGACCGGCACCGTCCCTTGTGCCCTCAACTCAGCCCTTCGGGGAGACCACTGCCCTGCTGTGGGTTCGGCGCCTGGAACCTCCTGGGACCTAACCCTAACCCTAACCCTACCCCGAACCGGGAGCCTGCACCGACACCTAAGCCTGCCTCGATCCCTAATCCTGCATTTGAGCCGCCTTCTGGCATGGGCCCTCACTTCAGCCCTCGAGGGAGATCACGAGACCGGAGTCGCTTCGGCCCTGGCGACGTCCCTGGACCGAACCCTAACCCTAGCTAAGGCTCTCCCCTCATGGGGACCCAATTCCAACGTCTGACAGCATCACGCGCCTGGGGTCCAGAAGCGGTGCAGGCTGACTCGGCAAGGAACCTGGAAGCTCACCATGTCGTTTCCCAGGCCCGGCTGCAGCTCCCGAGAGGATTCCAGAGGCCTCCTCGACCACGGGAGGGACAACGTGTGTGTCCCTGGCAGCCAAAGAGGGATCCTGACCGGCACCGTCCCTTGTGCCCTCAACTCAGCCCTTCGGGGAGACCACTGCCCTGCTGTGGGTTCGGCGCCTGGAACCTCCTGGGACCTAACCCTAACCCTAACCCTACCCCGAACCGGGAGCCTGCACCGAAACCTAAGCCTGCCTCGATCCCTAATCCTGCATTTGAGCCACTCTCTGGCATGCGCCCTCACTTCAGCCCTCGAGGGAGATCACGAGACCGGAGTCGCTTCGGCCCTGGCGACGTCCCTGGACCGAACCCTAACCCTAGCTAAGGCTCTCCCCTCATGGGGACCCAATTCCAACGTCTGACAGCATCACGCGCCTGGGGTCCAGAAGCGGTGCAGGCTGACTCGGCAAGGAACCTGGAAGCTCACCATGTCGTTTCCCAGGCCCGGCTGCAGCTCCCGAGAGGATTCCGGAGGCCTCCTCGACCAGGGGAGGGACAACGTGTGTGTCCCAGACAGCCAAAGAGGGATCCTGAGCGGCACCGTCCCATGTGCCCTCAACTCAGCCCTTCGGGGAGACCACTGCCCTGCTGTGGGTTCGGCGCCTGGAACCTCCTGGGACCTAACCCTAACCCTAACCCTACCCCGAACCGGGACCCTCCCCCGAAAGCTAAGCCTGCCTCGATCCCTAATCCTGCATTTGAGCCGCGTTCTGGCATGCGCCCTCACTTCAGCCCTCGAGGGAGATCACGAGACCGGAGTTGCTTCGGCCCTGGCGACGTCCCTGGACCGAACCCTAACCCTAGCTAAGGCTCTCCCCTCATGGGGACCCAATTCCAACGTCTGACAGCATCACGCGCCTGGGGTCCAGAAGCGGTGCAGGCTGACTCGGCAAGGAACCTGGAAGCTCACCATGTCGTTTCCCAGGCCCGGCTGCAGCTCCCGAGAGGATTCCGGAGGCCTCCTCGACCACGGGAGGGACAACATGTGTGGCCCTGGCAGCCAAAGAGGGATCCTGACCGGCACCGTCCCTTGTGCCCTCAACTCAGCCCTTCGGGGAGACCACTGCCCTGCTGTGGGTTCGGCGCCTGGAACCTCCTGGGACCTAACCCTAACCCTAACCCTACCCCGAACCGGGAGCTTTCACCGAAACCTAAGCCTGCCTCGATCCCTACTCCTGCATTTGAGCCGCGTTCTGGCATGCGCCCTCACTTCATCCCTCGAGGGAGATCACGAGACCGGAGTCGCTTCGGCCCTGGCGACGTCCCTGGACCGAACCCTAACCCTAGCTAAGGCTCTCTCCTCATGGGGACCCAATTCCAACGTCTGACAGCATCACGCGCCTGGGGTCCAGAAGCGGTGCAGGCTGACTCGGCAAGGAACCTGGAAGCTCACCATGTCGTTTCCCAGGCCCGGCTGCAGCTCCCGAGAGGATTCCGGAGGCCTCCTCGACCACGGGAGGGACAACGTGTGTGGCCCTGGCAGCCAAAGAGGGATCCTGACCGGCACCGTCCCTTGTGCCCTCAACTCAGCCCTTCGGGGAGACCACTGCCCTGCTGTGGGTTCGGCGCCTGGAACCTCCTGGGACCTAACCCTAACCCTAACCCTAACCCTAACCCTACCCCGAACCGGGACCCTCCCCCGAAAGCTAAGCCTGCCTCGATCCCTACTCCTGCATTTGAGCCGCGTTCTGGCATGCGCCCTCACTTCATCCCTCGAGGGAGATCACGAGACCGGAGTCGCTTCGGCCCTGGCGACGTCCCTGGACCGAACCCTAACCCTAGCTAAGGCTCTCCCCTCATGGGGACCCAATTCCAACGTCTGACAGCATCACGCGCCTGGGGTCCAGAAGCGGTGCAGGCTGACTCGGCAAGGAACCTGGAAGCTCACCATGTCGTTTCCCAGGCCCGGCTGCAGCTCCCGAGAGGATTCCGGAGGCCTCCTCGACCACGGGAGGGACAACGTGTGTGGCCCTGGCAGCCAAAGAGGGATCCTGACCGGCACCGTCCCTTGTGCCCTCAACTCAGCCCTTCGGGGAGACCACTGCCCTGCTGTGGGTTCGGCGCCTGGAACCTCCTGGGACCTAACCCTAACCCTAACCCTACCCCGAACCGGGAGCCTGCACCGAAACCTAAGCCTGCTTAGATCGCTAATCCTGCATTTTAGCCGCGTTCTGGCATGCGCCCTAACTTCATCCCTCGAGGGAGATCACGAGACCGGAGTCGCTTCGGCCCTGGCGACGTCCCTGGACCGAACCCTAACCCTAGCTAAGGCTCTCCCCTCATGGGGACCCAATTCCAACGTCTGACAGCATCACGCGCCTGGGGTCCAGAAGCGGTGCAGGCTGACTCGGCAAGGAACCTGGAAGCTCACCATGTCGTTTCCCAGGCCCGGCTGCAGCTCCCGAGAGGATTCCGGAGGCCTCCTCGACCACGGGAGGGACAACATGTGTGGCCCTGGCAGCCAAAGAGGGATCCTGACCGGCACCGTCCCTTGTGCCCTCAACTCAGCCCTTCGGGGAGACCACTGCCCTGCTGTGGGTTCGGCGCCTGGAACCTCCTGGGACCTAACCCTAACCCTAACCCTACCCCGAACCGGGAGCCTGCACCGACACCTAAGCCTGCCTCGATCCCTACTCCTGCATTTGAGCCGCGTTCTGGCATGCGCCCTCACTTCATCCCTCGAGGGAGATCACGAGACCGGAGTCGCTTCGGCCCTGGCGACGTCCCTGGACCGAACCCTAACCCTAGCTAAGGCTCTCCCCTCATGGGGACCCAATTCCAACGTCTGACAGCATCACGCGCCTGGGGTCCAGAAGCGGTGCAGGCTGACTCGGCAAGGAACCTGGAAGCTCACCATGTCGTTTCCCAGGCCCGGCTGCAGCTCCCGAGAGGATTCCGGAGGCCTCCTCGACCACGGGAGGGACAACATGTGTGGCCCTGGCAGCCAAAGAGGGATCCTGACCGGCACCGTCCCTTGTGCCCTCAACTCAGCCCTTCGGGGAGACCACTGCCCTGCTGTGGGTTCGGCGCCTGGAACCTCCTGGGACCTAACCCTAACCCTAACCCTACCCCGAACCGGGAGCCTGCACCGACACCTAAGCCTGCCTCGATCCCTACTCCTGCATTTGAGCCGCGTTCTGGCATGCGCCCTCACTTCATCCCTCGAGGGAGATCACGAGACCGGAGTCGCTTCGGCCCTGGCGACGTCCCTGGACCGAACCCTAACCCTAGCTAAGGCTCTCCCCTCATGGGGACCCAATTCCAACGTCTGACAGCATCACGCGCCTGGGGTCCAGAAGCGGTGCAGGCTGACTCGGCAAGGAACCTGGAAGCTCACCATGTCGTTTCCCAGGCCCGGCTGCAGCTCCCGAGAGGATTCCGGAGGCCTCCTCGACCACGGGAGGGACAACATGTGTGGCCCTGGCAGCCAAAGAGGGATCCTGACCGGCACCGTCCCTTGTGCCCTCAACTCAGCCCTTCGGGGAGACCACTGCCCTGCTGTGGGTTCGGCGCCTGGAACCTCCTGGGACCTAACCCTAACCCTAACCCTACCCCGAACCGGGAGCCTGCACCGACACCTAAGCCTGCCTCGATCCCTACTCCTGCATTTGAGCCGCGTTCTGGCATGCGCCCTCACTTCATCCCTCGAGGGAGATCACGAGACCGGAGTCGCTTCGGCCCTGGCGACGTCCCTGGACCGAACCCTAACCCTAGCTAAGGCTCTCCCCTCATGGGGACCCAATTCCAACGTCTGACAGCATCACGCGCCTGGGGTCCAGAAGCGGTGCAGGCTGACTCGGCAAGGAACCTGGAAGCTCACCATGTCGTTTCCCAGGCCCGGCTGCAGCTCCCGAGAGGATTCCGGAGGCCTCCTCGACCACGGGAGGGACAACATGTGTGGCCCTGGCAGCCAAAGAGGGATCCTGACCGGCACCGTCCCTTGTGCCCTCAACTCAGCCCTTCGGGGAGACCACTGCCCTGCTGTGGGTTCGGCGCCTGGAACCTCCTGGGACCTAACCCTAACCCTAACCCTACCCCGAACCGGGAGCCTGCACCGACACCTAAGCCTGCCTCGATCCCTACTCCTGCATTTGAGCCGCGTTCTGGCATGCGCCCTCACTTCATCCCTCGAGGGAGATCACGAGACCGGAGTCGCTTCGGCCCTGGCGACGTCCCTGGACCGAACCCTAACCCTAGCTAAGGCTCTCCCCTCATGGGGACCCAATTCCAACGTCTGACAGCATCACGCGCCTGGGGTCCAGAAGCGGTGCAGGCTGACTCGGCAAGGAACCTGGAAGCTCACCATGTCGTTTCCCAGGCCCGGCTGCAGCTCCCGAGAGGATTCCGGAGGCCTCCTCGACCACGGGAGGGACAACATGTGTGGCCCTGGCAGCCAAAGAGGGATCCTGACCGGCACCGTCCCTTGTGCCCTCAACTCAGCCCTTCGGGGAGACCACTGCCCTGCTGTGGGTTCGGCGCCTGGAACCTCCTGGGACCTAACCCTAACCCTAACCCTACCCCGAACCGGGAGCCTGCACCGACACCTAAGCCTGCCTCGATCCCTACTCCTGCATTTGAGCCGCGTTCTGGCATGCGCCCTCACTTCATCCCTCGAGGGAGATCACGAGACCGGAGTCGCTTCGGCCCTGGCGACGTCCCTGGACCGAACCCTAACCCTAGCTAAGGCTCTCCCCTCATGGGGACCCAATTCCAACGTCTGACAGCATCACGCGCCTGGGGTCCAGAAGCGGTGCAGGCTGACTCGGCAAGGAACCTGGAAGCTCACCATGTCGTTTCCCAGGCCCGGCTGCAGCTCCCGAGAGGATTCCGGAGGCCTCCTCGACCACGGGAGGGACAACATGTGTGGCCCTGGCAGCCAAAGAGGGATCCTGACCGGCACCGTCCCTTGTGCCCTCAACTCAGCCCTTCGGGGAGACCACTGCCCTGCTGTGGGTTCGGCGCCTGGAACCTCCTGGGACCTAACCCTAACCCTAACCCTACCCCGAACCGGGAGCCTGCACCGACACCTAAGCCTGCCTCGATCCCTACTCCTGCATTTGAGCCGCGTTCTGGCATGCGCCCTCACTTCATCCCTCGAGGGAGATCACGAGACCGGAGTCGCTTCGGCCCTGGCGACGTCCCTGGACCGAACCCTAACCCTAGCTAAGGCTCTCCCCTCATGGGGACCCAATTCCAACGTCTGACAGCATCACGCGCCTGGGGTCCAGAAGCGGTGCAGGCTGACTCGGCAAGGAACCTGGAAGCTCACCATGTCGTTTCCCAGGCCCGGCTGCAGCTCCCGAGAGGATTCCGGAGGCCTCCTCGACCACGGGAGGGACAACATGTGTGGCCCTGGCAGCCAAAGAGGGATCCTGACCGGCACCGTCCCTTGTGCCCTCAACTCAGCCCTTCGGGGAGACCACTGCCCTGCTGTGGGTTCGGCGCCTGGAACCTCCTGGGACCTAACCCTAACCCTAACCCTACCCCGAACCGGGAGCCTGCACCGACACCTAAGCCTGCCTCGATCCCTACTCCTGCATTTGAGCCGCGTTCTGGCATGCGCCCTCACTTCATCCCTCGAGGGAGATCACGAGACCGGAGTCGCTTCGGCCCTGGCGACGTCCCTGGACCGAACCCTAACCCTAGCTAAGGCTCTCCCCTCATGGGGACCCAATTCCAACGTCTGACAGCATCACGCGCCTGGGGTCCAGAAGCGGTGCAGGCTGACTCGGCAAGGAACCTGGAAGCTCACCATGTCGTTTCCCAGGCCCGGCTGCAGCTCCCGAGAGGATTCCGGAGGCCTCCTCGACCACGGGAGGGACAACATGTGTGGCCCTGGCAGCCAAAGAGGGATCCTGACCGGCACCGTCCCTTGTGCCCTCAACTCAGCCCTTCGGGGAGACCACTGCCCTGCTGTGGGTTCGGCGCCTGGAACCTCCTGGGACCTAACCCTAACCCTAACCCTACCCCGAACCGGGAGCCTGCACCGACACCTAAGCCTGCCTCGATCCCTACTCCTGCATTTGAGCCGCGTTCTGGCATGCGCCCTCACTTCATCCCTCGAGGGAGATCACGAGACCGGAGTCGCTTCGGCCCTGGCGACGTCCCTGGACCGAACCCTAACCCTAGCTAAGGCTCTCCCCTCATGGGGACCCAATTCCAACGTCTGACAGCATCACGCGCCTGGGGTCCAGAAGCGGTGCAGGCTGACTCGGCAAGGAACCTGGAAGCTCACCATGTCGTTTCCCAGGCCCGGCTGCAGCTCCCGAGAGGATTCCGGAGGCCTCCTCGACCACGGGAGGGACAACATGTGTGGCCCTGGCAGCCAAAGAGGGATCCTGACCGGCACCGTCCCTTGTGCCCTCAACTCAGCCCTTCGGGGAGACCACTGCCCTGCTGTGGGTTCGGCGCCTGGAACCTCCTGGGACCTAACCCTAACCCTAACCCTACCCCGAACCGGGAGCCTGCACCGACACCTAAGCCTGCCTCGATCCCTACTCCTGCATTTGAGCCGCGTTCTGGCATGCGCCCTCACTTCATCCCTCGAGGGAGATCACGAGACCGGAGTCGCTTCGGCCCTGGCGACGTCCCTGGACCGAACCCTAACCCTAGCTAAGGCTCTCCCCTCATGGGGACCCAATTCCAACGTCTGACAGCATCACGCGCCTGGGGTCCAGAAGCGGTGCAGGCTGACTCGGCAAGGAACCTGGAAGCTCACCATGTCGTTTCCCAGGCCCGGCTGCAGCTCCCGAGAGGATTCCGGAGGCCTCCTCGACCACGGGAGGGACAACATGTGTGGCCCTGGCAGCCAAAGAGGGATCCTGACCGGCACCGTCCCTTGTGCCCTCAACTCAGCCCTTCGGGGAGACCACTGCCCTGCTGTGGGTTCGGCGCCTGGAACCTCCTGGGACCTAACCCTAACCCTAACCCTACCCCGAACCGGGAGCCTGCACCGACACCTAAGCCTGCCTCGATCCCTACTCCTGCATTTGAGCCGCGTTCTGGCATGCGCCCTCACTTCATCCCTCGAGGGAGATCACGAGACCGGAGTCGCTTCGGCCCTGGCGACGTCCCTGGACCGAACCCTAACCCTAGCTAAGGCTCTCCCCTCATGGGGACCCAATTCCAACGTCTGACAGCATCACGCGCCTGGGGTCCAGAAGCGGTGCAGGCTGACTCGGCAAGGAACCTGGAAGCTCACCATGTCGTTTCCCAGGCCCGGCTGCAGCTCCCGAGAGGATTCCGGAGGCCTCCTCGACCACGGGAGGGACAACATGTGTGTGTCCCTGGCAGCCAAAGAGGGATCCTGACCGGCACCGTCCCTTGTGCCCTCAACTCAGCCCTTCGGGGAGACCACTGCCCTGCTGTGGGTTCGGCGCCTGGAACCTCCTGGGACCTAACCCTAACCCTAACCCTACCCCGAACCGGGAGCCTGCACCGACACCTAAGCCTGCCTCGATCCCTACTCCTGCATTTGAGCCGCGTTCTGGCATGCGCCCTCACTTCATCCCTCGAGGGAGATCACGAGACCGGAGTCGCTTCGGCCCTGGCGACGTCCCTGGACCGAACCCTAACCCTAGCTAAGGCTCTCCCCTCATGGGGACCCAATTCCAACGTCTGACAGCATCACGCGCCTGGGGTCCAGAAGCGGTGCAGGCTGACTCGGCAAGGAACCTGGAAGCTCACCATGTCGTTTCCCAGGCCCGGCTGCAGCTCCCGAGAGGATTCCGGAGGCCTCCTCGACCACGGGAGGGACAACATGTGTGGCCCTGGCAGCCAAAGAGGGATCCTGACCGGCACCGTCCCTTGTGCCCTCAACTCAGCCCTTCGGGGAGACCACTGCCCTGCTGTGGGTTCGGCGCCTGGAACCTCCTGGGACCTAACCCTAACCCTAACCCTACCCCGAACCGGGAGCCTGCACCGACACCTAAGCCTGCCTCGATCCCTACTCCTGCATTTGAGCCGCGTTCTGGCATGCGCCCTCACTTCATCCCTCGAGGGAGATCACGAGACCGGAGTCGCTTCGGCCCTGGCGACGTCCCTGGACCGAACCCTAACCCTAGCTAAGGCTCTCCCCTCATGGGGACCCAATTCCAACGTCTGACAGCATCACGCGCCTGGGGTCCAGAAGCGGTGCAGGCTGACTCGGCAAGGAACCTGGAAGCTCACCATGTCGTTTCCCAGGCCCGGCTGCAGCTCCCGAGAGGATTCCGGAGGCCTCCTCGACCACGGGAGGGACAACATGTGTGGCCCTGGCAGCCAAAGAGGGATCCTGACCGGCACCGTCCCTTGTGCCCTCAACTCAGCCCTTCGGGGAGACCACTGCCCTGCTGTGGGTTCGGCGCCTGGAACCTCCTGGGACCTAACCCTAACCCTAACCCTACCCCGAACCGGGAGCCTGCACCGACACCTAAGCCTGCCTCGATCCCTACTCCTGCATTTGAGCCGCGTTCTGGCATGCGCCCTCACTTCATCCCTCGAGGGAGATCACGAGACCGGAGTCGCTTCGGCCCTGGCGACGTCCCTGGACCGAACCCTAACCCTAGCTAAGGCTCTCCCCTCATGGGGACCCAATTCCAACGTCTGACAGCATCACGCGCCTGGGGTCCAGAAGCGGTGCAGGCTGACTCGGCAAGGAACCTGGAAGCTCACCATGTCGTTTCCCAGGCCCGGCTGCAGCTCCCGAGAGGATTCCGGAGGCCTCCTCGACCACGGGAGGGACAACATGTGTGGCCCTGGCAGCCAAAGAGGGATCCTGACCGGCACCGTCCCTTGTGCCCTCAACTCAGCCCTTCGGGGAGACCACTGCCCTGCTGTGGGTTCGGCGCCTGGAACCTCCTGGGACCTAACCCTAACCCTAACCCTACCCCGAACCGGGAGCCTGCACCGACACCTAAGCCTGCCTCGATCCCTACTCCTGCATTTGAGCCGCGTTCTGGCATGCGCCCTCACTTCATCCCTCGAGGGAGATCACGAGACCGGAGTCGCTTCGGCCCTGGCGACGTCCCTGGACCGAACCCTAACCCTAGCTAAGGCTCTCCCCTCATGGGGACCCAATTCCAACGTCTGACAGCATCACGCGCCTGGGGTCCAGAAGCGGTGCAGGCTGACTCGGCAAGGAACCTGGAAGCTCACCATGTCGTTTCCCAGGCCCGGCTGCAGCTCCCGAGAGGATTCCGGAGGCCTCCTCGACCACGGGAGGGACAACATGTGTGGCCCTGGCAGCCAAAGAGGGATCCTGACCGGCACCGTCCCTTGTGCCCTCAACTCAGCCCTTCGGGGAGACCACTGCCCTGCTGTGGGTTCGGCGCCTGGAACCTCCTGGGACCTAACCCTAACCCTAACCCTACCCCGAACCGGGAGCCTGCACCGACACCTAAGCCTGCCTCGATCCCTACTCCTGCATTTGAGCCGCGTTCTGGCATGCGCCCTCACTTCATCCCTCGAGGGAGATCACGAGACCGGAGTCGCTTCGGCCCTGGCGACGTCCCTGGACCGAACCCTAACCCTAGCTAAGGCTCTCCCCTCATGGGGACCCAATTCCAACGTCTGACAGCATCACGCGCCTGGGGTCCAGAAGCGGTGCAGGCTGACTCGGCAAGGAACCTGGAAGCTCACCATGTCGTTTCCCAGGCCCGGCTGCAGCTCCCGAGAGGATTCCGGAGGCCTCCTCGACCACGGGAGGGACAACATGTGTGGCCCTGGCAGCCAAAGAGGGATCCTGACCGGCACCGTCCCTTGTGCCCTCAACTCAGCCCTTCGGGGAGACCACTGCCCTGCTGTGGGTTCGGCGCCTGGAACCTCCTGGGACCTAACCCTAACCCTAACCCTACCCCGAACCGGGAGCCTGCACCGACACCTAAGCCTGCCTCGATCCCTACTCCTGCATTTGAGCCGCGTTCTGGCATGCGCCCTCACTTCATCCCTCGAGGGAGATCACGAGACCGGAGTCGCTTCGGCCCTGGCGACGTCCCTGGACCGAACCCTAACCCTAGCTAAGGCTCTCCCCTCATGGGGACCCAATTCCAACGTCTGACAGCATCACGCGCCTGGGGTCCAGAAGCGGTGCAGGCTGACTCGGCAAGGAACCTGGAAGCTCACCATGTCGTTTCCCAGGCCCGGCTGCAGCTCCCGAGAGGATTCCGGAGGCCTCCTCGACCACGGGAGGGACAACATGTGTGGCCCTGGCAGCCAAAGAGGGATCCTGACCGGCACCGTCCCTTGTGCCCTCAACTCAGCCCTTCGGGGAGACCACTGCCCTGCTGTGGGTTCGGCGCCTGGAACCTCCTGGGACCTAACCCTAACCCTAACCCTACCCCGAACCGGGAGCCTGCACCGACACCTAAGCCTGCCTCGATCCCTACTCCTGCATTTGAGCCGCGTTCTGGCATGCGCCCTCACTTCATCCCTCGAGGGAGATCACGAGACCGGAGTCGCTTCGGCCCTGGCGACGTCCCTGGACCGAACCCTAACCCTAGCTAAGGCTCTCCCCTCATGGGGACCCAATTCCAACGTCTGACAGCATCACGCGCCTGGGGTCCAGAAGCGGTGCAGGCTGACTCGGCAAGGAACCTGGAAGCTCACCATGTCGTTTCCCAGGCCCGGCTGCAGCTCCCGAGAGGATTCCGGAGGCCTCCTCGACCACGGGAGGGACAACATGTGTGGCCCTGGCAGCCAAAGAGGGATCCTGACCGGCACCGTCCCTTGTGCCCTCAACTCAGCCCTTCGGGGAGACCACTGCCCTGCTGTGGGTTCGGCGCCTGGAACCTCCTGGGACCTAACCCTAACCCTAACCCTACCCCGAACCGGGAGCCTGCACCGACACCTAAGCCTGCCTCGATCCCTACTCCTGCATTTGAGCCGCGTTCTGGCATGCGCCCTCACTTCATCCCTCGAGGGAGATCACGAGACCGGAGTCGCTTCGGCCCTGGCGACGTCCCTGGACCGAACCCTAACCCTAGCTAAGGCTCTCCCCTCATGGGGACCCAATTCCAACGTCTGACAGCATCACGCGCCTGGGGTCCAGAAGCGGTGCAGGCTGACTCGGCAAGGAACCTGGAAGCTCACCATGTCGTTTCCCAGGCCCGGCTGCAGCTCCCGAGAGGATTCCGGAGGCCTCCTCGACCACGGGAGGGACAACATGTGTGGCCCTGGCAGCCAAAGAGGGATCCTGACCGGCACCGTCCCTTGTGCCCTCAACTCAGCCCTTCGGGGAGACCACTGCCCTGCTGTGGGTTCGGCGCCTGGAACCTCCTGGGACCTAACCCTAACCCTAACCCTACCCCGAACCGGGAGCCTGCACCGACACCTAAGCCTGCCTCGATCCCTACTCCTGCATTTGAGCCGCGTTCTGGCATGCGCCCTCACTTCATCCCTCGAGGGAGATCACGAGACCGGAGTCGCTTCGGCCCTGGCGACGTCCCTGGACCGAACCCTAACCCTAGCTAAGGCTCTCCCCTCATGGGGACCCAATTCCAACGTCTGACAGCATCACGCGCCTGGGGTCCAGAAGCGGTGCAGGCTGACTCGGCAAGGAACCTGGAAGCTCACCATGTCGTTTCCCAGGCCCGGCTGCAGCTCCCGAGAGGATTCCGGAGGCCTCCTCGACCACGGGAGGGACAACATGTGTGGCCCTGGCAGCCAAAGAGGGATCCTGACCGGCACCGTCCCTTGTGCCCTCAACTCAGCCCTTCGGGGAGACCACTGCCCTGCTGTGGGTTCGGCGCCTGGAACCTCCTGGGACCTAACCCTAACCCTAACCCTACCCCGAACCGGGAGCCTGCACCGACACCTAAGCCTGCCTCGATCCCTACTCCTGCATTTGAGCCGCGTTCTGGCATGCGCCCTCACTTCATCCCTCGAGGGAGATCACGAGACCGGAGTCGCTTCGGCCCTGGCGACGTCCCTGGACCGAACCCTAACCCTAGCTAAGGCTCTCCCCTCATGGGGACCCAATTCCAACGTCTGACAGCATCACGCGCCTGGGGTCCAGAAGCGGTGCAGGCTGACTCGGCAAGGAACCTGGAAGCTCACCATGTCGTTTCCCAGGCCCGGCTGCAGCTCCCGAGAGGATTCCGGAGGCCTCCTCGACCACGGGAGGGACAACATGTGTGGCCCTGGCAGCCAAAGAGGGATCCTGACCGGCACCGTCCCTTGTGCCCTCAACTCAGCCCTTCGGGGAGACCACTGCCCTGCTGTGGGTTCGGCGCCTGGAACCTCCTGGGACCTAACCCTAACCCTAACCCTACCCCGAACCGGGAGCCTGCACCGACACCTAAGCCTGCCTCGATCCCTACTCCTGCATTTGAGCCGCGTTCTGGCATGCGCCCTCACTTCATCCCTCGAGGGAGATCACGAGACCGGAGTCGCTTCGGCCCTGGCGACGTCCCTGGACCGAACCCTAACCCTAGCTAAGGCTCTCCCCTCATGGGGACCCAATTCCAACGTCTGACAGCATCACGCGCCTGGGGTCCAGAAGCGGTGCAGGCTGACTCGGCAAGGAACCTGGAAGCTCACCATGTCGTTTCCCAGGCCCGGCTGCAGCTCCCGAGAGGATTCCGGAGGCCTCCTCGACCACGGGAGGGACAACATGTGTGGCCCTGGCAGCCAAAGAGGGATCCTGACCGGCACCGTCCCTTGTGCCCTCAACTCAGCCCTTCGGGGAGACCACTGCCCTGCTGTGGGTTCGGCGCCTGGAACCTCCTGGGACCTAACCCTAACCCTAACCCTACCCCGAACCGGGAGCCTGCACCGACACCTAAGCCTGCCTCGATCCCTACTCCTGCATTTGAGCCGCGTTCTGGCATGCGCCCTCACTTCATCCCTCGAGGGAGATCACGAGACCGGAGTCGCTTCGGCCCTGGCGACGTCCCTGGACCGAACCCTAACCCTAGCTAAGGCTCTCCCCTCATGGGGACCCAATTCCAACGTCTGACAGCATCACGCGCCTGGGGTCCAGAAGCGGTGCAGGCTGACTCGGCAAGGAACCTGGAAGCTCACCATGTCGTTTCCCAGGCCCGGCTGCAGCTCCCGAGAGGATTCCGGAGGCCTCCTCGACCACGGGAGGGACAACATGTGTGGCCCTGGCAGCCAAAGAGGGATCCTGACCGGCACCGTCCCTTGTGCCCTCAACTCAGCCCTTCGGGGAGACCACTGCCCTGCTGTGGGTTCGGCGCCTGGAACCTCCTGGGACCTAACCCTAACCCTAACCCTACCCCGAACCGGGACCCTCCCCCGAAAGCTAAGCCTGCCTCGATCCCTACTCCTGCATTTGAGCCGCGTTCTGGCATGCGCCCTCACTTCATCCCTCGAGGGAGATCACGAGACCGGAGTCGCTTCGGCCCTGGCGACGTCCCTGGACCGAACCCTAACCCTAGCTAAGGCTCTCCCCTCATGGGGACCCAATTCCAACGTCTGACAGCATCACGCGCCTGGGGTCCAGAAGCGGTGCAGGCTGACTCGGCAAGGAACCTGGAAGCTCACCATGTCGTTTCCCAGGCCCGGCTGCAGCTCCCGAGAGGATTCCGGAGGCCTCCTCGACCACGGGAGGGACAACATGTGTGGCCCTGGCAGCCAAAGAGGGATCCTGACCGGCACCGTCCCTTGTGCCCTCAACTCAGCCCTTCGGGGAGACCACTGCCCTGCTGTGGGTTCGGCGCCTGGAACCTCCTGGGACCTAACCCTAACCCTAACCCTACCCCGAACCGGGAGCCTGCACCGACACCTAAGCCTGCCTCGATCCCTACTCCTGCATTTGAGCCGCGTTCTGGCATGCGCCCTCACTTCATCCCTCGAGGGAGATCACGAGACCGGAGTCGCTTCGGCCCTGGCGACGTCCCTGGACCGAACCCTAACCCTAGCTAAGGCTCTCCCCTCATGGGGACCCAATTCCAACGTCTGACAGCATCACGCGCCTGGGGTCCAGAAGCGGTGCAGGCTGACTCGGCAAGGAACCTGGAAGCTCACCATGTCGTTTCCCAGGCCCGGCTGCAGCTCCCGAGAGGATTCCGGAGGCCTCCTCGACCACGGGAGGGACAACGTGTGTGGCCCTGGCAGCCAAAGAGGGATCCTGACCGGCACCGTCCCTTGTGCCCTCAACTCAGCCCTTCGGGGAGACCACTGCCCTGCTGTGGGTTCGGCGCCTGGAACCTCCTGGGACCTAACCCTAACCCTAACCCTACCCCGAACCGGGAGCCTGCACCGACACCTAAGCCTGCCTCGATCCCTACTCCTGCATTTGAGCCGCGTTCTGGCATGCGCCCTCACTTCATCCCTCGAGGGAGATCACGAGACCGGAGTCGCTTCGGCCCTGGCGACGTCCCTGGACCGAACCCTAACCCTAGCTAAGGCTCTCCCCTCATGGGGACCCAATTCCAACGTCTGACAGCATCACGCGCCTGGGGTCCAGAAGCGGTGCAGGCTGACTCGGCAAGGAACCTGGAAGCTCACCATGTCGTTTCCCAGGCCCGGCTGCAGCTCCCGAGAGGATTCCGGAGGCCTCCTCGACCACGGGAGGGACAACGTGTGTGGCCCTGGCAGCCAAAGAGGGATCCTGACCGGCACCGTCCCTTGTGCCCTCAACTCAGCCCTTCGGGGAGACCACTGCCCTGCTGTGGGTTCGGCGCCTGGAACCTCCTGGGACCTAACCCTAACCCTAACCCTACCCCGAACCGGGAGCCTGCACCGACACCTAAGCCTGCCTCGATCCCTACTCCTGCATTTGAGCCGCGTTCTGGCATGCGCCCTCACTTCATCCCTCGAGGGAGATCACGAGACCGGAGTCGCTTCGGCCCTGGCGACGTCCCTGGACCGAACCCTAACCCTAGCTAAGGCTCTCCCCTCATGGGGACCCAATTCCAACGTCTGACAGCATCACGCGCCTGGGGTCCAGAAGCGGTGCAGGCTGACTCGGCAAGGAACCTGGAAGCTCACCATGTCGTTTCCCAGGCCCGGCTGCAGCTCCCGAGAGGATTCCGGAGGCCTCCTCGACCACGGGAGGGACAACGTGTGTGGCCCTGGCAGCCAAAGAGGGATCCTGACCGGCACCGTCCCTTGTGCCCTCAACTCAGCCCTTCGGGGAGACCACTGCCCTGCTGTGGGTTCGGCGCCTGGAACCTCCTGGGACCTAACCCTAACCCTAACCCTACCCCGAACCGGGAGCCTGCACCGACACCTAAGCCTGCCTCGATCCCTACTCCTGCATTTGAGCCGCGTTCTGGCATGCGCCCTCACTTCATCCCTCGAGGGAGATCACGAGACCGGAGTCGCTTCGGCCCTGGCGACGTCCCTGGACCGAACCCTAACCCTAGCTAAGGCTCTCCCCTCATGGGGACCCAATTCCAACGTCTGACAGCATCACGCGCCTGGGGTCCAGAAGCGGTGCAGGCTGACTCGGCAAGGAACCTGGAAGCTCACCATGTCGTTTCCCAGGCCCGGCTGCAGCTCCCGAGAGGATTCCGGAGGCCTCCTCGACCACGGGAGGGACAACATGTGTGGCCCTGGCAGCCAAAGAGGGATCCTGACCGGCACCGTCCCTTGTGCCCTCAACTCAGCCCTTCGGGGAGACCACTGCCCTGCTGTGGGTTCGGCGCCTGGAACCTCCTGGGACCTAACCCTAACCCTAACCCTACCCCGAACCGGGAGCCTGCACCGACACCTAAGCCTGCCTCGATCCCTACTCCTGCATTTGAGCCGCGTTCTGGCATGCGCCCTCACTTCATCCCTCGAGGGAGATCACGAGACCGGAGTCGCTTCGGCCCTGGCGACGTCCCTGGACCGAACCCTAACCCTAGCTAAGGCTCTCCCCTCATGGGGACCCAATTCCAACGTCTGACAGCATCACGCGCCTGGGGTCCAGAAGCGGTGCAGGCTGACTCGGCAAGGAACCTGGAAGCTCACCATGTCGTTTCCCAGGCCCGGCTGCAGCTCCCGAGAGGATTCCGGAGGCCTCCTCGACCACGGGAGGGACAACATGTGTGGCCCTGGCAGCCAAAGAGGGATCCTGACCGGCACCGTCCCTTGTGCCCTCAACTCAGCCCTTCGGGGAGACCACTGCCCTGCTGTGGGTTCGGCGCCTGGAACCTCCTGGGACCTAACCCTAACCCTAACCCTACCCCGAACCGGGAGCCTGCACCGACACCTAAGCCTGCCTCGATCCCTACTCCTGCATTTGAGCCGCGTTCTGGCATGCGCCCTCACTTCATCCCTCGAGGGAGATCACGAGACCGGAGTCGCTTCGGCCCTGGCGACGTCCCTGGACCGAACCCTAACCCTAGCTAAGGCTCTCCCCTCATGGGGACCCAATTCCAACGTCTGACAGCATCACGCGCCTGGGGTCCAGAAGCGGTGCAGGCTGACTCGGCAAGGAACCTGGAAGCTCACCATGTCGTTTCCCAGGCCCGGCTGCAGCTCCCGAGAGGATTCCGGAGGCCTCCTCGACCACGGGAGGGACAACATGTGTGGCCCTGGCAGCCAAAGAGGGATCCTGACCGGCACCGTCCCTTGTGCCCTCAACTCAGCCCTTCGGGGAGACCACTGCCCTGCTGTGGGTTCGGCGCCTGGAACCTCCTGGGACCTAACCCTAACCCTAACCCTACCCCGAACCGGGAGCCTGCACCGACACCTAAGCCTGCCTCGATCCCTACTCCTGCATTTGAGCCGCGTTCTGGCATGCGCCCTCACTTCATCCCTCGAGGGAGATCACGAGACCGGAGTCGCTTCGGCCCTGGCGACGTCCCTGGACCGAACCCTAACCCTAGCTAAGGCTCTCCCCTCATGGGGACCCAATTCCAACGTCTGACAGCATCACGCGCCTGGGGTCCAGAAGCGGTGCAGGCTGACTCGGCAAGGAACCTGGAAGCTCACCATGTCGTTTCCCAGGCCCGGCTGCAGCTCCCGAGAGGATTCCGGAGGCCTCCTCGACCACGGGAGGGACAACGTGTGTGGCCCTGGCAGCCAAAGAGGGATCCTGACCGGCACCGTCCCTTGTGCCCTCAACTCAGCCCTTCGGGGAGACCACTGCCCTGCTGTGGGTTCGGCGCCTGGAACCTCCTGGGACCTAACCCTAACCCTAACCCTACCCCGAACCGGGAGCCTGCACCGACACCTAAGCCTGCCTCGATCCCTACTCCTGCATTTGAGCCGCGTTCTGGCATGCGCCCTCACTTCATCCCTCGAGGGAGATCACGAGACCGGAGTCGCTTCGGCCCTGGCGACGTCCCTGGACCGAACCCTAACCCTAGCTAAGGCTCTCCCCTCATGGGGACCCAATTCCAACGTCTGACAGCATCACGCGCCTGGGGTCCAGAAGCGGTGCAGGCTGACTCGGCAAGGAACCTGGAAGCTCACCATGTCGTTTCCCAGGCCCGGCTGCAGCTCCCGAGAGGATTCCGGAGGCCTCCTCGACCACGGGAGGGACAACATGTGTGGCCCTGGCAGCCAAAGAGGGATCCTGACCGGCACCGTCCCTTGTGCCCTCAACTCAGCCCTTCGGGGAGACCACTGCCCTGCTGTGGGTTCGGCGCCTGGAACCTCCTGGGACCTAACCCTAACCCTAACCCTACCCCGAACCGGGAGCCTGCACCGACACCTAAGCCTGCCTCGATCCCTACTCCTGCATTTGAGCCGCGTTCTGGCATGCGCCCTCACTTCATCCCTCGAGGGAGATCACGAGACCGGAGTCGCTTCGGCCCTGGCGACGTCCCTGGACCGAACCCTAACCCTAGCTAAGGCTCTCCCCTCATGGGGACCCAATTCCAACGTCTGACAGCATCACGCGCCTGGGGTCCAGAAGCGGTGCAGGCTGACTCGGCAAGGAACCTGGAAGCTCACCATGTCGTTTCCCAGGCCCGGCTGCAGCTCCCGAGAGGATTCCGGAGGCCTCCTCGACCACGGGAGGGACAACATGTGTGGCCCTGGCAGCCAAAGAGGGATCCTGACCGGCACCGTCCCTTGTGCCCTCAACTCAGCCCTTCGGGGAGACCACTGCCCTGCTGTGGGTTCGGCGCCTGGAACCTCCTGGGACCTAACCCTAACCCTAACCCTACCCCGAACCGGGACCCTCCCCCGACACCTAAGCCTGCCTCGATCCCTACTCCTGCATTTGAGCCGCGTTCTGGCATGCGCCCTCACTTCATCCCTCGAGGGAGATCACGAGACCGGAGTCGCTTCGGCCCTGGCGACGTCCCTGGACCGAACCCTAACCCTAGCTAAGGCTCTCCCCTCATGGGGACCCAATTCCAACGTCTGACAGCATCACGCGCCTGGGGTCCAGAAGCGGTGCAGGCTGACTCGGCAAGGAACCTGGAAGCTCACCATGTCGTTTCCCAGGCCCGGCTGCAGCTCCCGAGAGGATTCCGGAGGCCTCCTCGACCACGGGAGGGACAACATGTGTGGCCCTGGCAGCCAAAGAGGGATCCTGACCGGCACCGTCCCTTGTGCCCTCAACTCAGCCCTTCGGGGAGACCACTGCCCTGCTGTGGGTTCGGCGCCTGGAACCTCCTGGGACCTAACCCTAACCCTAACCCTACCCCGAACCGGGAGCCTGCACCGACACCTAAGCCTGCCTCGATCCCTACTCCTGCATTTGAGCCGCGTTCTGGCATGCGCCCTCACTTCATCCCTCGAGGGAGATCACGAGACCGGAGTCGCTTCGGCCCTGGCGACGTCCCTGGACCGAACCCTAACCCTAGCTAAGGCTCTCCCCTCATGGGGACCCAATTCCAACGTCTGACAGCATCACGCGCCTGGGGTCCAGAAGCGGTGCAGGCTGACTCGGCAAGGAACCTGGAAGCTCACCATGTCGTTTCCCAGGCCCGGCTGCAGCTCCCGAGAGGATTCCGGAGGCCTCCTCGACCACGGGAGGGACAACATGTGTGGCCCTGGCAGCCAAAGAGGGATCCTGACCGGCACCGTCCCTTGTGCCCTCAACTCAGCCCTTCGGGGAGACCACTGCCCTGCTGTGGGTTCGGCGCCTGGAACCTCCTGGGACCTAACCCTAACCCTAACCCTACCCCGAACCGGGAGCCTGCACCGACACCTAAGCCTGCCTCGATCCCTACTCCTGCATTTGAGCCGCGTTCTGGCATGCGCCCTCACTTCATCCCTCGAGGGAGATCACGAGACCGGAGTCGCTTCGGCCCTGGCGACGTCCCTGGACCGAACCCTAACCCTAGCTAAGGCTCTCCCCTCATGGGGACCCAATTCCAACGTCTGACAGCATCACGCGCCTGGGGTCCAGAAGCGGTGCAGGCTGACTCGGCAAGGAACCTGGAAGCTCACCATGTCGTTTCCCAGGCCCGGCTGCAGCTCCCGAGAGGATTCCGGAGGCCTCCTCGACCACGGGAGGGACAACATGTGTGGCCCTGGCAGCCAAAGAGGGATCCTGACCGGCACCGTCCCTTGTGCCCTCAACTCAGCCCTTCGGGGAGACCACTGCCCTGCTGTGGGTTCGGCGCCTGGAACCTCCTGGGACCTAACCCTAACCCTAACCCTACCCCGAACCGGGAGCCTGCACCGACACCTAAGCCTGCCTCGATCCCTACTCCTGCATTTGAGCCGCGTTCTGGCATGCGCCCTCACTTCATCCCTCGAGGGAGATCACGAGACCGGAGTCGCTTCGGCCCTGGCGACGTCCCTGGACCGAACCCTAACCCTAGCTAAGGCTCTCCCCTCATGGGGACCCAATTCCAACGTCTGACAGCATCACGCGCCTGGGGTCCAGAAGCGGTGCAGGCTGACTCGGCAAGGAACCTGGAAGCTCACCATGTCGTTTCCCAGGCCCGGCTGCAGCTCCCGAGAGGATTCCGGAGGCCTCCTCGACCACGGGAGGGACAACATGTGTGGCCCTGGCAGCCAAAGAGGGATCCTGACCGGCACCGTCCCTTGTGCCCTCAACTCAGCCCTTCGGGGAGACCACTGCCCTGCTGTGGGTTCGGCGCCTGGAACCTCCTGGGACCTAACCCTAACCCTAACCCTACCCCGAACCGGGAGCCTGCACCGACACCTAAGCCTGCCTCGATCCCTACTCCTGCATTTGAGCCGCGTTCTGGCATGCGCCCTCACTTCATCCCTCGAGGGAGATCACGAGACCGGAGTCGCTTCGGCCCTGGCGACGTCCCTGGACCGAACCCTAACCCTAGCTAAGGCTCTCCCCTCATGGGGACCCAATTCCAACGTCTGACAGCATCACGCGCCTGGGGTCCAGAAGCGGTGCAGGCTGACTCGGCAAGGAACCTGGAAGCTCACCATGTCGTTTCCCAGGCCCGGCTGCAGCTCCCGAGAGGATTCCGGAGGCCTCCTCGACCACGGGAGGGACAACATGTGTGGCCCTGGCAGCCAAAGAGGGATCCTGACCGGCACCGTCCCTTGTGCCCTCAACTCAGCCCTTCGGGGAGACCACTGCCCTGCTGTGGGTTCGGCGCCTGGAACCTCCTGGGACCTAACCCTAACCCTAACCCTACCCCGAACCGGGAGCCTGCACCGACACCTAAGCCTGCCTCGATCCCTACTCCTGCATTTGAGCCGCGTTCTGGCATGCGCCCTCACTTCATCCCTCGAGGGAGATCACGAGACCGGAGTCGCTTCGGCCCTGGCGACGTCCCTGGACCGAACCCTAACCCTAGCTAAGGCTCTCCCCTCATGGGGACCCAATTCCAACGTCTGACAGCATCACGCGCCTGGGGTCCAGAAGCGGTGCAGGCTGACTCGGCAAGGAACCTGGAAGCTCACCATGTCGTTTCCCAGGCCCGGCTGCAGCTCCCGAGAGGATTCCGGAGGCCTCCTCGACCACGGGAGGGACAACATGTGTGGCCCTGGCAGCCAAAGAGGGATCCTGACCGGCACCGTCCCTTGTGCCCTCAACTCAGCCCTTCGGGGAGACCACTGCCCTGCTGTGGGTTCGGCGCCTGGAACCTCCTGGGACCTAACCCTAACCCTAACCCTACCCCGAACCGGGAGCCTGCACCGACACCTAAGCCTGCCTCGATCCCTACTCCTGCATTTGAGCCGCGTTCTGGCATGCGCCCTCACTTCATCCCTCGAGGGAGATCACGAGACCGGAGTCGCTTCGGCCCTGGCGACGTCCCTGGACCGAACCCTAACCCTAGCTAAGGCTCTCCCCTCATGGGGACCCAATTCCAACGTCTGACAGCATCACGCGCCTGGGGTCCAGAAGCGGTGCAGGCTGACTCGGCAAGGAACCTGGAAGCTCACCATGTCGTTTCCCAGGCCCGGCTGCAGCTCCCGAGAGGATTCCGGAGGCCTCCTCGACCACGGGAGGGACAACATGTGTGGCCCTGGCAGCCAAAGAGGGATCCTGACCGGCACCGTCCCTTGTGCCCTCAACTCAGCCCTTCGGGGAGACCACTGCCCTGCTGTGGGTTCGGCGCCTGGAACCTCCTGGGACCTAACCCTAACCCTAACCCTACCCCGAACCGGGACCCTCCCCCGAAAGCTAAGCCTGCCTCGATCCCTACTCCTGCATTTGAGCCGCGTTCTGGCATGCGCCCTCACTTCATCCCTCGAGGGAGATCACGAGACCGGAGTCGCTTCGGCCCTGGCGACGTCCCTGGACCGAACCCTAACCCTAGCTAAGGCTCTCCCCTCATGGGGACCCAATTCCAACGTCTGACAGCATCACGCGCCTGGGGTCCAGAAGCGGTGCAGGCTGACTCGGCAAGGAACCTGGAAGCTCACCATGTCGTTTCCCAGGCCCGGCTGCAGCTCCCGAGAGGATTCCGGAGGCCTCCTCGACCACGGGAGGGACAACATGTGTGGCCCTGGCAGCCAAAGAGGGATCCTGACCGGCACCGTCCCTTGTGCCCTCAACTCAGCCCTTCGGGGAGACCACTGCCCTGCTGTGGGTTCGGCGCCTGGAACCTCCTGGGACCTAACCCTAACCCTAACCCTACCCCGAACCGGGAGCCTGCACCGACACCTAAGCCTGCCTCGATCCCTACTCCTGCATTTGAGCCGCGTTCTGGCATGCGCCCTCACTTCATCCCTCGAGGGAGATCACGAGACCGGAGTCGCTTCGGCCCTGGCGACGTCCCTGGACCGAACCCTAACCCTAGCTAAGGCTCTCCCCTCATGGGGACCCAATTCCAACGTCTGACAGCATCACGCGCCTGGGGTCCAGAAGCGGTGCAGGCTGACTCGGCAAGGAACCTGGAAGCTCACCATGTCGTTTCCCAGGCCCGGCTGCAGCTCCCGAGAGGATTCCGGAGGCCTCCTCGACCACGGGAGGGACAACGTGTGTGGCCCTGGCAGCCAAAGAGGGATCCTGACCGGCACCGTCCCTTGTGCCCTCAACTCAGCCCTTCGGGGAGACCACTGCCCTGCTGTGGGTTCGGCGCCTGGAACCTCCTGGGACCTAACCCTAACCCTAACCCTACCCCGAACCGGGAGCCTGCACCGACACCTAAGCCTGCCTCGATCCCTACTCCTGCATTTGAGCCGCGTTCTGGCATGCGCCCTCACTTCATCCCTCGAGGGAGATCACGAGACCGGAGTCGCTTCGGCCCTGGCGACGTCCCTGGACCGAACCCTAACCCTAGCTAAGGCTCTCCCCTCATGGGGACCCAATTCCAACGTCTGACAGCATCACGCGCCTGGGGTCCAGAAGCGGTGCAGGCTGACTCGGCAAGGAACCTGGAAGCTCACCATGTCGTTTCCCAGGCCCGGCTGCAGCTCCCGAGAGGATTCCGGAGGCCTCCTCGACCACGGGAGGGACAACATGTGTGGCCCTGGCAGCCAAAGAGGGATCCTGACCGGCACCGTCCCTTGTGCCCTCAACTCAGCCCTTCGGGGAGACCACTGCCCTGCTGTGGGTTCGGCGCCTGGAACCTCCTGGGACCTAACCCTAACCCTAACCCTACCCCGAACCGGGAGCCTGCACCGACACCTAAGCCTGCCTCGATCCCTACTCCTGCATTTGAGCCGCGTTCTGGCATGCGCCCTCACTTCATCCCTCGAGGGAGATCACGAGACCGGAGTCGCTTCGGCCCTGGCGACGTCCCTGGACCGAACCCTAACCCTAGCTAAGGCTCTCCCCTCATGGGGACCCAATTCCAACGTCTGACAGCATCACGCGCCTGGGGTCCAGAAGCGGTGCAGGCTGACTCGGCAAGGAACCTGGAAGCTCACCATGTCGTTTCCCAGGCCCGGCTGCAGCTCCCGAGAGGATTCCGGAGGCCTCCTCGACCACGGGAGGGACAACATGTGTGGCCCTGGCAGCCAAAGAGGGATCCTGACCGGCACCGTCCCTTGTGCCCTCAACTCAGCCCTTCGGGGAGACCACTGCCCTGCTGTGGGTTCGGCGCCTGGAACCTCCTGGGACCTAACCCTAACCCTAACCCTACCCTGAACCGGGACCCTCCACCGAAAGCTAAGCCTGCCTCGATCCCTAATCCTGCATTTGAGCCGCGTTCTGGCATGCGCCCTCACTTCATCCCTCGAGGGAGATCACGAGACCGGAGTCGCTTCGGCCCTGGCGACGTCCCTGGACCGAACCCTAACCCTAGCTAAGGCTCTCCCCTCATGGGGACCCAATTCCAACGTCTGACAGCATCACGCGCCTGGGGTCCAGAAGCGGTGCAGGCTGACTCGGCAAGGAACCTGGAAGCTCACCATGTCGTTTCCCAGGCCCGGCTGCAGCTCCCGAGAGGATTCCGGAGGCCTCCTCGACCACGGGAGGGACAACGTGTGTGGCCCTGGCAGCCAAAGAGGGATCCTGACCGGCACCGTCCCTTGTGCCCTCAACTCAGCCCTTCGGGGAGACCACTGCCCTGCTGTGGGTTCGGCGCCTGGAACCTCCTGGGACCTAACCCTAACCCTAACCCTACCCCGAACCGGGAGCCTGCACCGACACCTAAGCCTGCCTCGATCCCTACTCCTGCATTTGAGCCGCGTTCTGGCATGCGCCCTCACTTCATCCCTCGAGGGAGATCACGAGACCGGAGTCGCTTCGGCCCTGGCGACGTCCCTGGACCGAACCCTAACCCTAGCTAAGGCTCTCCCCTCATGGGGACCCAATTCCAACGTCTGACAGCATCACGCGCCTGGGGTCCAGAAGCGGTGCAGGCTGACTCGGCAAGGAACCTGGAAGCTCACCATGTCGTTTCCCAGGCCCGGCTGCAGCTCCCGAGAGGATTCCGGAGGCCTCCTCGACCACGGGAGGGACAACATGTGTGGCCCTGGCAGCCAAAGAGGGATCCTGACCGGCACCGTCCCTTGTGCCCTCAACTCAGCCCTTCGGGGAGACCACTGCCCTGCTGTGGGTTCGGCGCCTGGAACCTCCTGGGACCTAACCCTAACCCTAACCCTACCCCGAACCGGGAGCCTGCACCGACACCTAAGCCTGCCTCGATCCCTACTCCTGCATTTGAGCCGCGTTCTGGCATGCGCCCTCACTTCATCCCTCGAGGGAGATCACGAGACCGGAGTCGCTTCGGCCCTGGCGACGTCCCTGGACCGAACCCTAACCCTAGCTAAGGCTCTCCCCTCATGGGGACCCAATTCCAACGTCTGACAGCATCACGCGCCTGGGGTCCAGAAGCGGTGCAGGCTGACTCGGCAAGGAACCTGGAAGCTCACCATGTCGTTTCCCAGGCCCGGCTGCAGCTCCCGAGAGGATTCCGGAGGCCTCCTCGACCACGGGAGGGACAACATGTGTGGCCCTGGCAGCCAAAGAGGGATCCTGACCGGCACCGTCCCTTGTGCCCTCAACTCAGCCCTTCGGGGAGACCACTGCCCTGCTGTGGGTTCGGCGCCTGGAACCTCCTGGGACCTAACCCTAACCCTAACCCTACCCCGAACCGGGAGCCTGCACCGACACCTAAGCCTGCCTCGATCCCTACTCCTGCATTTGAGCCGCGTTCTGGCATGCGCCCTCACTTCATCCCTCGAGGGAGATCACGAGACCGGAGTCGCTTCGGCCCTGGCGACGTCCCTGGACCGAACCCTAACCCTAGCTAAGGCTCTCCCCTCATGGGGACCCAATTCCAACGTCTGACAGCATCACGCGCCTGGGGTCCAGAAGCGGTGCAGGCTGACTCGGCAAGGAACCTGGAAGCTCACCATGTCGTTTCCCAGGCCCGGCTGCAGCTCCCGAGAGGATTCCGGAGGCCTCCTCGACCACGGGAGGGACAACATGTGTGGCCCTGGCAGCCAAAGAGGGATCCTGACCGGCACCGTCCCTTGTGCCCTCAACTCAGCCCTTCGGGGAGACCACTGCCCTGCTGTGGGTTCGGCGCCTGGAACCTCCTGGGACCTAACCCTAACCCTAACCCTACCCCGAACCGGGAGCCTGCACCGACACCTAAGCCTGCCTCGATCCCTACTCCTGCATTTGAGCCGCGTTCTGGCATGCGCCCTCACTTCATCCCTCGAGGGAGATCACGAGACCGGAGTCGCTTCGGCCCTGGCGACGTCCCTGGACCGAACCCTAACCCTAGCTAAGGCTCTCCCCTCATGGGGACCCAATTCCAACGTCTGACAGCATCACGCGCCTGGGGTCCAGAAGCGGTGCAGGCTGACTCGGCAAGGAACCTGGAAGCTCACCATGTCGTTTCCCAGGCCCGGCTGCAGCTCCCGAGAGGATTCCGGAGGCCTCCTCGACCACGGGAGGGACAACATGTGTGGCCCTGGCAGCCAAAGAGGGATCCTGACCGGCACCGTCCCTTGTGCCCTCAACTCAGCCCTTCGGGGAGACCACTGCCCTGCTGTGGGTTCGGCGCCTGGAACCTCCTGGGACCTAACCCTAACCCTAACCCTACCCCGAACCGGGAGCCTGCACCGACACCTAAGCCTGCCTCGATCCCTACTCCTGCATTTGAGCCGCGTTCTGGCATGCGCCCTCACTTCATCCCTCGAGGGAGATCACGAGACCGGAGTCGCTTCGGCCCTGGCGACGTCCCTGGACCGAACCCTAACCCTAGCTAAGGCTCTCCCCTCATGGGGACCCAATTCCAACGTCTGACAGCATCACGCGCCTGGGGTCCAGAAGCGGTGCAGGCTGACTCGGCAAGGAACCTGGAAGCTCACCATGTCGTTTCCCAGGCCCGGCTGCAGCTCCCGAGAGGATTCCGGAGGCCTCCTCGACCACGGGAGGGACAACATGTGTGGCCCTGGCAGCCAAAGAGGGATCCTGACCGGCACCGTCCCTTGTGCCCTCAACTCAGCCCTTCGGGGAGACCACTGCCCTGCTGTGGGTTCGGCGCCTGGAACCTCCTGGGACCTAACCCTAACCCTAACCCTACCCCGAACCGGGAGCCTGCACCGACACCTAAGCCTGCCTCGATCCCTACTCCTGCATTTGAGCCGCGTTCTGGCATGCGCCCTCACTTCATCCCTCGAGGGAGATCACGAGACCGGAGTCGCTTCGGCCCTGGCGACGTCCCTGGACCGAACCCTAACCCTAGCTAAGGCTCTCCCCTCATGGGGACCCAATTCCAACGTCTGACAGCATCACGCGCCTGGGGTCCAGAAGCGGTGCAGGCTGACTCGGCAAGGAACCTGGAAGCTCACCATGTCGTTTCCCAGGCCCGGCTGCAGCTCCCGAGAGGATTCCGGAGGCCTCCTCGACCACGGGAGGGACAACATGTGTGGCCCTGGCAGCCAAAGAGGGATCCTGACCGGCACCGTCCCTTGTGCCCTCAACTCAGCCCTTCGGGGAGACCACTGCCCTGCTGTGGGTTCGGCGCCTGGAACCTCCTGGGACCTAACCCTAACCCTAACCCTACCCCGAACCGGGAGCCTGCACCGACACCTAAGCCTGCCTCGATCCCTACTCCTGCATTTGAGCCGCGTTCTGGCATGCGCCCTCACTTCATCCCTCGAGGGAGATCACGAGACCGGAGTCGCTTCGGCCCTGGCGACGTCCCTGGACCGAACCCTAACCCTAGCTAAGGCTCTCCCCTCATGGGGACCCAATTCCAACGTCTGACAGCATCACGCGCCTGGGGTCCAGAAGCGGTGCAGGCTGACTCGGCAAGGAACCTGGAAGCTCACCATGTCGTTTCCCAGGCCCGGCTGCAGCTCCCGAGAGGATTCCGGAGGCCTCCTCGACCACGGGAGGGACAACATGTGTGGCCCTGGCAGCCAAAGAGGGATCCTGACCGGCACCGTCCCTTGTGCCCTCAACTCAGCCCTTCGGGGAGACCACTGCCCTGCTGTGGGTTCGGCGCCTGGAACCTCCTGGGACCTAACCCTAACCCTAACCCTACCCCGAACCGGGAGCCTGCACCGACACCTAAGCCTGCCTCGATCCCTACTCCTGCATTTGAGCCGCGTTCTGGCATGCGCCCTCACTTCATCCCTCGAGGGAGATCACGAGACCGGAGTCGCTTCGGCCCTGGCGACGTCCCTGGACCGAACCCTAACCCTAGCTAAGGCTCTCCCCTCATGGGGACCCAATTCCAACGTCTGACAGCATCACGCGCCTGGGGTCCAGAAGCGGTGCAGGCTGACTCGGCAAGGAACCTGGAAGCTCACCATGTCGTTTCCCAGGCCCGGCTGCAGCTCCCGAGAGGATTCCGGAGGCCTCCTCGACCACGGGAGGGACAACATGTGTGGCCCTGGCAGCCAAAGAGGGATCCTGACCGGCACCGTCCCTTGTGCCCTCAACTCAGCCCTTCGGGGAGACCACTGCCCTGCTGTGGGTTCGGCGCCTGGAACCTCCTGGGACCTAACCCTAACCCTAACCCTACCCCGAACCGGGAGCCTGCACCGACACCTAAGCCTGCCTCGATCCCTACTCCTGCATTTGAGCCGCGTTCTGGCATGCGCCCTCACTTCATCCCTCGAGGGAGATCACGAGACCGGAGTCGCTTCGGCCCTGGCGACGTCCCTGGACCGAACCCTAACCCTAGCTAAGGCTCTCCCCTCATGGGGACCCAATTCCAACGTCTGACAGCATCACGCGCCTGGGGTCCAGAAGCGGTGCAGGCTGACTCGGCAAGGAACCTGGAAGCTCACCATGTCGTTTCCCAGGCCCGGCTGCAGCTCCCGAGAGGATTCCGGAGGCCTCCTCGACCACGGGAGGGACAACATGTGTGGCCCTGGCAGCCAAAGAGGGATCCTGACCGGCACCGTCCCTTGTGCCCTCAACTCAGCCCTTCGGGGAGACCACTGCCCTGCTGTGGGTTCGGCGCCTGGAACCTCCTGGGACCTAACCCTAACCCTAACCCTACCCCGAACCGGGAGCCTGCACCGACACCTAAGCCTGCCTCGATCCCTACTCCTGCATTTGAGCCGCGTTCTGGCATGCGCCCTCACTTCATCCCTCGAGGGAGATCACGAGACCGGAGTCGCTTCGGCCCTGGCGACGTCCCTGGACCGAACCCTAACCCTAGCTAAGGCTCTCCCCTCATGGGGACCCAATTCCAACGTCTGACAGCATCACGCGCCTGGGGTCCAGAAGCGGTGCAGGCTGACTCGGCAAGGAACCTGGAAGCTCACCATGTCGTTTCCCAGGCCCGGCTGCAGCTCCCGAGAGGATTCCGGAGGCCTCCTCGACCACGGGAGGGACAACATGTGTGGCCCTGGCAGCCAAAGAGGGATCCTGACCGGCACCGTCCCTTGTGCCCTCAACTCAGCCCTTCGGGGAGACCACTGCCCTGCTGTGGGTTCGGCGCCTGGAACCTCCTGGGACCTAACCCTAACCCTAACCCTACCCCGAACCGGGAGCCTGCACCGACACCTAAGCCTGCCTCGATCCCTACTCCTGCATTTGAGCCGCGTTCTGGCATGCGCCCTCACTTCATCCCTCGAGGGAGATCACGAGACCGGAGTCGCTTCGGCCCTGGCGACGTCCCTGGACCGAACCCTAACCCTAGCTAAGGCTCTCCCCTCATGGGGACCCAATTCCAACGTCTGACAGCATCACGCGCCTGGGGTCCAGAAGCGGTGCAGGCTGACTCGGCAAGGAACCTGGAAGCTCACCATGTCGTTTCCCAGGCCCGGCTGCAGCTCCCGAGAGGATTCCGGAGGCCTCCTCGACCACGGGAGGGACAACATGTGTGGCCCTGGCAGCCAAAGAGGGATCCTGACCGGCACCGTCCCTTGTGCCCTCAACTCAGCCCTTCGGGGAGACCACTGCCCTGCTGTGGGTTCGGCGCCTGGAACCTCCTGGGACCTAACCCTAACCCTAACCCTACCCCGAACCGGGAGCCTGCACCGACACCTAAGCCTGCCTCGATCCCTACTCCTGCATTTGAGCCGCGTTCTGGCATGCGCCCTCACTTCATCCCTCGAGGGAGATCACGAGACCGGAGTCGCTTCGGCCCTGGCGACGTCCCTGGACCGAACCCTAACCCTAGCTAAGGCTCTCCCCTCATGGGGACCCAATTCCAACGTCTGACAGCATCACGCGCCTGGGGTCCAGAAGCGGTGCAGGCTGACTCGGCAAGGAACCTGGAAGCTCACCATGTCGTTTCCCAGGCCCGGCTGCAGCTCCCGAGAGGATTCCGGAGGCCTCCTCGACCACGGGAGGGACAACATGTGTGGCCCTGGCAGCCAAAGAGGGATCCTGACCGGCACCGTCCCTTGTGCCCTCAACTCAGCCCTTCGGGGAGACCACTGCCCTGCTGTGGGTTCGGCGCCTGGAACCTCCTGGGACCTAACCCTAACCCTAACCCTACCCCGAACCGGGAGCCTGCACCGACACCTAAGCCTGCCTCGATCCCTACTCCTGCATTTGAGCCGCGTTCTGGCATGCGCCCTCACTTCATCCCTCGAGGGAGATCACGAGACCGGAGTCGCTTCGGCCCTGGCGACGTCCCTGGACCGAACCCTAACCCTAGCTAAGGCTCTCCCCTCATGGGGACCCAATTCCAACGTCTGACAGCATCACGCGCCTGGGGTCCAGAAGCGGTGCAGGCTGACTCGGCAAGGAACCTGGAAGCTCACCATGTCGTTTCCCAGGCCCGGCTGCAGCTCCCGAGAGGATTCCGGAGGCCTCCTCGACCACGGGAGGGACAACATGTGTGGCCCTGGCAGCCAAAGAGGGATCCTGACCGGCACCGTCCCTTGTGCCCTCAACTCAGCCCTTCGGGGAGACCACTGCCCTGCTGTGGGTTCGGCGCCTGGAACCTCCTGGGACCTAACCCTAACCCTAACCCTACCCCGAACCGGGAGCCTGCACCGACACCTAAGCCTGCCTCGATCCCTACTCCTGCATTTGAGCCGCGTTCTGGCATGCGCCCTCACTTCATCCCTCGAGGGAGATCACGAGACCGGAGTCGCTTCGGCCCTGGCGACGTCCCTGGACCGAACCCTAACCCTAGCTAAGGCTCTCCCCTCATGGGGACCCAATTCCAACGTCTGACAGCATCACGCGCCTGGGGTCCAGAAGCGGTGCAGGCTGACTCGGCAAGGAACCTGGAAGCTCACCATGTCGTTTCCCAGGCCCGGCTGCAGCTCCCGAGAGGATTCCGGAGGCCTCCTCGACCACGGGAGGGACAACGTGTGTGGCCCTGGCAGCCAAAGAGGGATCCTGACCGGCACCGTCCCTTGTGCCCTCAACTCAGCCCTTCGGGGAGACCACTGCCCTGCTGTGGGTTCGGCGCCTGGAACCTCCTGGGACCTAACCCTAACCCTAACCCTACCCCGAACCGGGAGCCTGCACCGACACCTAAGCCTGCCTCGATCCCTACTCCTGCATTTGAGCCGCGTTCTGGCATGCGCCCTCACTTCATCCCTCGAGGGAGATCACGAGACCGGAGTCGCTTCGGCCCTGGCGACGTCCCTGGACCGAACCCTAACCCTAGCTAAGGCTCTCCCCTCATGGGGACCCAATTCCAACGTCTGACAGCATCACGCGCCTGGGGTCCAGAAGCGGTGCAGGCTGACTCGGCAAGGAACCTGGAAGCTCACCATGTCGTTTCCCAGGCCCGGCTGCAGCTCCCGAGAGGATTCCGGAGGCCTCCTCGACCACGGGAGGGACAACGTGTGTGGCCCTGGCAGCCAAAGAGGGATCCTGACCGGCACCGTCCCTTGTGCCCTCAACTCAGCCCTTCGGGGAGACCACTGCCCTGCTGTGGGTTCGGCGCCTGGAACCTCCTGGGACCTAACCCTAACCCTAACCCTACCCCGAACCGGGAGCCTGCACCGACACCTAAGCCTGCCTCGATCCCTACTCCTGCATTTGAGCCGCGTTCTGGCATGCGCCCTCACTTCATCCCTCGAGGGAGATCACGAGACCGGAGTCGCTTCGGCCCTGGCGACGTCCCTGGACCGAACCCTAACCCTAGCTAACGCTCTCCCCTCATGGGGACCCAATTCCAACGTCTGAACAGCATCACGCGCCTGGGGTCCAGAAGCGGTGCATTCTGACTCGGCAAGGAACCTGGAAGGTCACCATGTCGTTTCCCAGGCCCGGCTGCAGCTCCCGAGAGGATTCCGGAGGCCTCCTCGACCACGGGAGGGACAACGTGTGTGGCCCTGGCAGCCAAAGAGGGATCCTGACCGGCACCGTCCCTTGTGCCCTCAACTCAGCCCTTCGGGGAGACCACTGCCCTGCTGTGGGTTCGGCGCCTGGAACCTCCTGGGACCTAACCCTAACCCTAACCCTACCCCGAACCGGGAGCCTGCACCGACACCTAAGCCTGCCTCGATCCCTACTCCTGCATTTGAGCCGCGTTCTGGCATGCGCCCTCACTTCATCCCTCGAGGGAGATCACGAGACCGGAGTCGCTTCGGCCCTGGCGACGTCCCTGGACCGAACCCTAACCCTAGCTAAGGCTCTCCCCTCATGGGGACCCAATTCCAACGTCTGACAGCATCACGCGCCTGGGGTCCAGAAGCGGTGCAGGCTGACTCGGCAAGGAACCTGGAAGCTCACCATGTCGTTTCCCAGGCCCGGCTGCAGCTCCCGAGAGGATTCCGGAGGCCTCCTCGACCACGGGAGGGACAACGTGTGTGGCCCTGGCAGCCAAAGAGGGATCCTGACCGGCACCGTCCCTTGTGCCCTCAACTCAGCCCTTCGGGGAGACCACTGCCCTGCTGTGGGTTCGGCGCCTGGAACCTCCTGGGACCTAACCCTAACCCTAAACCTACCCCGAACCGGGAGCCTGCACCGACACCTAAGCCTGCCTCGATCCCTACTCCTGCATTTGAGCCGCGTTCTGGCATGCGCCCTCACTTCATCCCTCGAGGGAGATCACGAGACCGGAGTCGCTTCGGCCCTGGCGACGTCCCTGGACCGAACCCTAACCCTAGCTAAGGCTCTCCCCTCATGGGGACCCAATTCCAACGTCTGACAGCATCACGCGCCTGGGGTCCAGAAGCGGTGCAGGCTGACTCGGCAAGGAACCTGGAAGCTCACCATGTCGTTTCCCAGGCCCGGCTGCAGCTCCCGAGAGGATTCCGGAGGCCTCCTCGACCACGGGAGGGACAACGTGTGTGGCCCTGGCAGCCAAAGAGGGATCCTGACCGGCACCGTCCCTTGTGCCCTCAACTCAGCCCTTCGGGGAGACCACTGCCCTGCTGTGGGTTCGGCGCCTGGAACCTCCTGGGACCTAACCCTAACCCTAACCCTACCCCGAACCGGGAGCCTGCACCGACACCTAAGCCTGCCTCGATCCCTACTCCTGCATTTGAGCCGCGTTCTGGCATGCGCCCTCACTTCATCCCTCGAGGGAGATCACGAGACCGGAGTCGCTTCGGCCCTGGCGACGTCCCTGGACCGAACCCTAACCCTAGCTAAGGCTCTCCCCTCATGGGGACCCAATTCCAACGTCTGACAGCATCACGCGCCTGGGGTCCAGAAGCGGTGCAGGCTGACTCGGCAAGGAACCTGGAAGCTCACCATGTCGTTTCCCAGGCCCGGCTGCAGCTCCCGAGAGGATTCCGGAGGCCTCCTCGACCACGGGAGGGACAACGTGTGTGGCCCTGGCAGCCAAAGAGGGATCCTGACCGGCACCGTCCCTTGTGCCCTCAACTCAGCCCTTCGGGGAGACCACTGCCCTGCTGTGGGTTCGGCGCCTGGAACCTCCTGGGACCTAACCCTAACCCTAACCCTACCCCGAACCGGGAGCCTGCACCGACACCTAAGCCTGCCTCGATCCCTACTCCTGCATTTGAGCCGCGTTCTGGCATGCGCCCTCACTTCATCCCTCGAGGGAGATCACGAGACCGGAGTCGCTTCGGCCCTGGCGACGTCCCTGGACCGAACCCTAACCCTAGCTAAGGCTCTCCCCTCATGGGGACCCAATTCCAACGTCTGACAGCATCACGCGCCTGGGGTCCAGAAGCGGTGCAGGCTGACTCGGCAAGGAACCTGGAAGCTCACCATGTCGTTTCCCAGGCCCGGCTGCAGCTCCCGAGAGGATTCCGGAGGCCTCATCGACGACGGGAGGGACAACGTGTGTGGCCCTGGCAGCCAAAGAGGGATCCTGACCGGCACCGTCCCTTGTGCCCTCAACTCAGCCCTTCGGGGAGACCACTGCCCTGCTGTGGGTTCGGCGCCTGGAACCTCCTGGGACCTAACCCTAACCCTAACCCTACCCCGAACCGGGAACCTGACCCGACACCTAAGCCTGCCTCGATCCCTACTCCTGCATTTGAGCCGCGTTCTGGCATGCGCCCTCACTTCATCCCTCGAGGGAGATCACGAGACCGGAGTCGCTTCGGCCCTGGCGACGTCCCTGGACCGAACCCTAACCCTAGCTAAGGCTCTCCCCTCATGGGGACCCAATTCCAACGTCTGACAGCATCACGCGCCTGGGGTCCAGAAGCGGTGCAGGCTGACTCGGCAAGGAACCTGGAAGCTCACCATGTCGTTTCCCAGGCCCGGCTGCAGCTCCCGAGAGGATTCCGGAGGCCTCCTCGACCACGGGAGGGACAACGTGTGTGGCCCTGGCAGCCAAAGAGGGATCCTGACCGGCACCGTCCCTTGTGCCCTCAACTCAGCCCTTCGGGGAGACCACTGCCCTGCTGTGGTTTCGGCGCCTGGAACCTCCTGGGACCTAACCCTAACCCTAACCCTACCCTGAACCGGGAGCCTGCCACGACACCTAAGCCTGCCTCGATCCCTACTCCTGCATTTGAGCCGCGTTCTGGCATGCGTCCTCACTTCATCCCTCGAGGGAGATCACGAGACCGGAGTCGCTTCGGCCCTGGCGACGTCCCTGGACCGAACCCTAACCCTAGCTAAGGCTCTCCCCTCATGGGGACCCAATTCCAACGTCTGACAGCATCACGCGCCTGGGGTCCAGAAGCGGTGCAGGCTGACTCGGCAAGGAACCTGGAAGCTCACCATGTCGTTTCCCAGGCCCGGCTGCAGCTCCCGAGAGGATTCCGGAGGCCTCCTCGACCACGGGAGGGACAACGTGTGTGGCCCTGGCAGCCAAAGAGGGATCCTGACCGGCACCGTCCCTTGTGCCCTCAACTCAGCCCTTCGGGGAGACCACTGCCCTGCTGTGGGTTCGGCGCCTGGAACCTCCTGGGACCTAACCCTAACCCTAACCCTACCCCGAACCGGGACCCTCCCCCGAAAGCTAAGCCTGCCTCGATCCCTACTCCTGCATTTGAGCCGCGTTCTGGCATGCGCCCTCACTTCATCCCTCGAGGGAGATCACGAGACCGGAGTCGCTTCGGCCCTGGCGACGTCCCTGGACCGAACCCTAACCCTAGCTAAGGCTCTCCCCTCATGGGGACCCAATTCCAACGTCTGACAGCATCACGCGCCTGGGGTCCAGAAGCGGTGCAGGCTGACTCGGCAAGGAACCTGGAAGCTCACCATGTCGTTTCCCAGGCCCGGCTGCAGCTCCCGAGAGGATTCCGGAGGCCTCCTCGACCACGGGAGGGACAACGTGTGTGGCCCTGGCAGCCAAAGAGGGATCCTGACCGGCACCGTCCCTTGTGCCCTCAACTCAGCCCTTCGGGGAGACCACTGCCCTGCTGTGGGTTCGGCGCCTGGAACCTCCTGGGACCTAACCCTAACCCTAACCCTACCCCGAACCTGGGAGCCTGCCCCGACACCTAAGCCTGCCTCGATCCCTACTCCTGCATTTGAGCCGCGTTCTGGCATGCGCCCTCACTTCATCCCTCGAGGGAGATCACGAGACCGGAGTCGCTTCGGCCCTGGCGACGTCCCTGGACCGAACCCTAACCCTAGCTAAGGCTCTCCCCTCATGGGGACCCAATTCCAACGTCTGACAGCATCACGCGCCTGGGGTCCAGAAGCGGTGCAGGCTGACTCGGCAAGGAACCTGGAAGCTCACCATGTCGTTTCCCAGGCCCGGCTGCAGCTCCCGAGAGGATTCCGGAGGCCTCCTCGACCACGGGAGGGACAACGTGTGTGGCCCTGGCAGCCAAAGAGGGATCCTGACCGGCACCGTCCCTTGTGCCCTCAACTCAGCCCTTCGGGGAGACCACTGCCCTGCTGTGGGTTCGGCGCCTGGAACCTCCTGGGACCTAACCCTAACCCTAACCCTACCCCGAACCGGGAGCCTGCACCGACACCTAAGCCTGCCTCGATCCCTACTCCTGCATTTGAGCCGCGTTCTGGCATGCGCCCTCACTTCATCCCTCGAGGGAGATCACGAGACCGGAGTCGCTTCGGCCCTGGCGACGTCCCTGGACCGAACCCTAACCCTAGCTAAGGCTCTCCCCTCATGGGGACCCAATTCCAACGTCTGACAGCATCACGCGCCTGGGGTCCAGAAGCGGTGCAGGCTGACTCGGCAAGGAACCTGGAAGCTCACCATGTCGTTTCCCAGGCCCGGCTGCAGCTCCCGAGAGGATTCCGGAGGCCTCCTCGACCACGGGAGGGACAACGTGTGTGGCCCTGGCAGCCAAAGAGGGATCCTGACCGGCACCGTCCCTTGTGCCCTCAACTCAGCCCTTCGGGGAGACCACTGCCCTGCTGTGGGTTCGGCGCCTGGAACCTCCTGGGACCTAACCCTAACCCTAACCCTACCCCGAACCGGGAGCCTGCACCGACACCTAAGCCTGCCTCGATCCCTACTCCTGCATTTGAGCCGCGTTCTGGCATGCGCCCTCACTTCATCCCTCGAGGGAGATCACGAGACCGGAGTCGCTTCGGCCCTGGCGACGTCCCTGGACCGAACCCTAACCCTAGCTAAGGCTCTCCCCTCATGGGGACCCAATTCCAACGTCTGACAGCATCACGCGCCTGGGGTCCAGAAGCGGTGCAGGCTGACTCGGCAAGGAACCTGGAAGCTCACCATGTCGTTTCCCAGGCCCGGCTGCAGCTCCCGAGAGGATTCCGGAGGCCTCCTCGACCACGGGAGGGACAACGTGTGTGGCCCTGGCAGCCAAAGAGGGATCCTGACCGGCACCGTCCCTTGTGCCCTCAACTCAGCCCTTCGGGGAGACCACTGCCCTGCTGTGGGTTCGGCGCCTGGAACCTCCTGGGACCTAACCCTAACCCTAACCCTACCCCGAACCGGGAGCCTGCACCGACACCTAAGCCTGCCTCGATCCCTACTCCTGCATTTGAGCCGCGTTCTGGCATGCGCCCTCACTTCATCCCTCGAGGGAGATCACGAGACCGGAGTCGCTTCGGCCCTGGCGACGTCCCTGGACCGAACCCTAACCCTAGCTAAGGCTCTCCCCTCATGGGGACCCAATTCCAACGTCTGACAGCATCACGCGCCTGGGGTCCAGAAGCGGTGCAGGCTGACTCGGCAAGGAACCTGGAAGCTCACCATGTCGTTTCCCAGGCCCGGCTGCAGCTCCCGAGAGGATTCCGGAGGCCTCCTCGACCACGGGAGGGACAACGTGTGTGGCCCTGGCAGCCAAAGAGGGATCCTGACCGGCACCGTCCCTTGTGCCCTCAACTCAGCCCTTCGGGGAGACCACTGCCCTGCTGTGGGTTCGGCGCCTGGAACCTCCTGGGACCTAACCCTAACCCTAACCCTACCCCGAACCGGGAGCCTGCACCGACACCTAAGCCTGCCTCGATCCCTACTCCTGCATTTGAGCCGCGTTCTGGCATGCGCCCTCACTTCATCCCTCGAGGGAGATCACGAGACCGGAGTCGCTTCGGCCCTGGCGACGTCCCTGGACCGAACCCTAACCCTAGCTAAGGCTCTCCCCTCATGGGGACCCAATTCCAACGTCTGACAGCATCACGCGCCTGGGGTCCAGAAGCGGTGCAGGCTGACTCGGCAAGGAACCTGGAAGCTCACCATGTCGTTTCCCAGGCCCGGCTGCAGCTCCCGAGAGGATTCCGGAGGCCTCCTCGACCACGGGAGGGACAACATGTGTGGCCCTGGCAGCCAAAGAGGGATCCTGACCGGCACCGTCCCTTGTGCCCTCAACTCAGCCCTTCGGGGAGACCACTGCCCTGCTGTGGGTTCGGCGCCTGGAACCTCCTGGGACCTAACCCTAACCCTAACCCTACCCCGAACCGGGAGCCTGCACCGACACCTAAGCCTGCCTCGATCCCTACTCCTGCATTTGAGCCGCGTTCTGGCATGCGCCCTCACTTCATCCCTCGAGGGAGATCACGAGACCGGAGTCGCTTCGGCCCTGGCGACGTCCCTGGACCGAACCCTAACCCTAGCTAAGGCTCTCCCCTCATGGGGACCCAATTCCAACGTCTGACAGCATCACGCGCCTGGGGTCCAGAAGCGGTGCAGGCTGACTCGGCAAGGAACCTGGAAGCTCACCATGTCGTTTCCCAGGCCCGGCTGCAGCTCCCGAGAGGATTCCGGAGGCCTCCTCGACCACGGGAGGGACAACGTGTGTGGCCCTGGCAGCCAAAGAGGGATCCTGACCGGCACCGTCCCTTGTGCCCTCAACTCAGCCCTTCGGGGAGACCACTGCCCTGCTGTGGGTTCGGCGCCTGGAACCTCCTGGGACCTAACCCTAACCCTAACCCTACCCCGAACCGGGAGCCTGCACCGACACCTAAGCCTGCCTCGATCCCTACTCCTGCATTTGAGCCGCGTTCTGGCATGCGCCCTCACTTCATCCCTCGAGGGAGATCACGAGACCGGAGTCGCTTCGGCCCTGGCGACGTCCCTGGACCGAACCCTAACCCTAGCTAAGGCTCTCCCCTCATGGGGACCCAATTCCAACGTCTGACAGCATCACGCGCCTGGGGTCCAGAAGCGGTGCAGGCTGACTCGGCAAGGAACCTGGAAGCTCACCATGTCGTTTCCCAGGCCCGGCTGCAGCTCCCGAGAGGATTCCGGAGGCCTCCTCGACCACGGGAGGGACAACATGTGTGGCCCTGGCAGCCAAAGAGGGATCCTGACCGGCACCGTCCCTTGTGCCCTCAACTCAGCCCTTCGGGGAGACCACTGCCCTGCTGTGGGTTCGGCGCCTGGAACCTCCTGGGACCTAACCCTAACCCTAACCCTACCCCGAACCGGGAGCCTGCACCGACACCTAAGCCTGCCTCGATCCCTACTCCTGCATTTGAGCCGCGTTCTGGCATGCGCCCTCACTTCATCCCTCGAGGGAGATCACGAGACCGGAGTCGCTTCGGCCCTGGCGACGTCCCTGGACCGAACCCTAACCCTAGCTAAGGCTCTCCCCTCATGGGGACCCAATTCCAACGTCTGACAGCATCACGCGCCTGGGGTCCAGAAGCGGTGCAGGCTGACTCGGCAAGGAACCTGGAAGCTCACCATGTCGTTTCCCAGGCCCGGCTGCAGCTCCCGAGAGGATTCCGGAGGCCTCCTCGACCACGGGAGGGACAACATGTGTGGCCCTGGCAGCCAAAGAGGGATCCTGACCGGCACCGTCCCTTGTGCCCTCAACTCAGCCCTTCGGGGAGACCACTGCCCTGCTGTGGGTTCGGCGCCTGGAACCTCCTGGGACCTAACCCTAACCCTAACCCTACCCCGAACCGGGAGCCTGCACCGACACCTAAGCCTGCCTCGATCCCTACTCCTGCATTTGAGCCGCGTTCTGGCATGCGCCCTCACTTCAGCCCTCGAGGGAGATCACGAGACCGGAGTCGCTTCGGCCCTGGCGACGTCCCTGGACCGAACCCTAACCCTAGCTAAGGCTCTCCCCTCATGGGGACCCAATTCCAACGTCTGACAGCATCACGCGCCTGGGGTCCAGAAGCGGTGCAGGCTGACTCGGCAAGGAACCTGGAAGCTCACCATGTCGTTTCCCAGGCCCGGCTGCAGCTCCCGAGAGGATTCCGGAGGCCTCCTCGACCACGGGAGGGACAACATGTGTGGCCCTGGCAGCCAAAGAGGGATCCTGACCGGCACCGTCCCTTGTGCCCTCAACTCAGCCCTTCGGGGAGACCACTGCCCTGCTGTGGGTTCGGCGCCTGGAACCTCCTGGGACCTAACCCTAACCCTAACCCTACCCCGAACCGGGAGCCTGCACCGACACCTAAGCCTGCCTCGATCCCTAATCCTGCATTTGAGCCGCGTTCTGGCATGCGCCCTCACTTCATCCCTCGAGGGAGATCACGAGACCGGAGTCGCTTCGGCCCTGGCGACGTCCCTGGACCGAACCCTAACCCTAGCTAAGGCTCTCCCCTCATGGGGACCCAATTCCAACGTCTGACAGCATCACGCGCCTGGGGTCCAGAAGCGGTGCAGGCTGACTCGGCAAGGAACCTGGAAGCTCACCATGTCGTTTCCCAGGCCCGGCTGCAGCTCCCGAGAGGATTCCGGAGGCCTCCTCGACCACGGGAGGGACAACATGTGTGGCCCTGGCAGCCAAAGAGGGATCCTGACCGGCACCGTCCCTTGTGCCCTCAACTCAGCCCTTCGGGGAGACCACTGCCCTGCTGTGGGTTCGGCGCCTGGAACCTCCTGGGACCTAACCCTAACCCTAACCCTACCCCGAACCGGGAGCCTGCACCGACACCTAAGCCTGCCTCGATCCCTAATCCTGCATTTGAGCCGCGTTCTGGCATGCGCCCTCACTTCATCCCTCGAGGGAGATCACGAGACCGGAGTCGCTTCGGCCCTGGCGACGTCCCTGGACCGAACCCTAACCCTAGCTAAGGCTCTCCCCTCATGGGGACCCAATTCCAACGTCTGACAGCATCACGCGCCTGGGGTCCAGAAGCGGTGCAGGCTGACTCGGCAAGGAACCTGGAAGCTCACCATGTCGTTTCCCAGGCCCGGCTGCAGCTCCCGAGAGGATTCCGGAGGCCTCCTCGACCACGGGAGGGACAACATGTGTGGCCCTGGCAGCCAAAGAGGGATCCTGACCGGCACCGTCCCTTGTGCCCTCAACTCAGCCCTTCGGGGAGACCACTGCCCTGCTGTGGGTTCGGCGCCTGGAACCTCCTGGGACCTAACCCTAACCCTAACCCTACCCCGAACCGGGACCCTCCCCCGAAACCTAAGCCTGCCTCGATCCCTAATCCTGCATTTGAGCCGCGTTCTGGCATGCGCCCTCACTTCATCCCTCGAGGGAGATCACGAGACCGGAGTCGCTTCGGCCCTGGCGACGTCCCTGGACCGAACCCTAACCCTAGCTAAGGCTCTCCCCTCATGGGGACCCAATTCCAACGTCTGACAGCATCACGCGCCTGGGGTCCAGAAGCGGTGCAGGCTGACTCGGCAAGGAACCTGGAAGCTCACCATGTCGTTTCCCAGGCCCGGCTGCAGCTCCCGAGAGGATTCCGGAGGCCTCCTCGACCACGGGAGGGACAACATGTGTGGCCCTGGCAGCCAAAGAGGGATCCTGACCGGCACCGTCCCTTGTGCCCTCAACTCAGCCCTTCGGGGAGACCACTGCCCTGCTGTGGGTTCGGCGCCTGGAACCTCCTGGGACCTAACCCTAACCCTAACCCTACCCCGAACCGGGATCCTGCACCGAAACCTAAGCCTGCCTCGATCCCTACTCCTGCATTTGAGCCGCGTTCTGGCATGCGCCCTCACTTCATCCCTCGAGGGAGATCACGAGACCGGAGTCGCTTCGGCCCTGGCGACGTCCCTGGACCGAACCCTAACCCTAGCTAAGGCTCTCCCCTCATGGGGACCCAATTCCAACGTCTGACAGCATCACGCGCCTGGGGTCCAGAAGCGGTGCAGGCTGACTCGGCAAGGAACCTGGAAGCTCACCATGTCGTTTCCCAGGCCCGGCTGCAGCTCCCGAGAGGATTCCGGAGGCCTCCTCGACCACGGGAGGGACAACATGTGTGGCCCTGGCAGCCAAAGAGGGATCCTGACCGGCACCGTCCCTTGTGCCCTCAACTCAGCCCTTCGGGGAGACCACTGCCCTGCTGTGGGTTCGGCGCCTGGAACCTCCTGGGACCTAACCCTAACCCTAACCCTACCCCGAACCGGGAGCCTGCACCGACACCTAAGCCTGCCTCGATCCCTACTCCTGCATTTGAGCCGCGTTCTGGCATGCGCCCTCACTTCATCCCTCGAGGGAGATCACGAGACCGGAGTCGCTTCGGCCCTGGCGACGTCCCTGGACCGAACCCTAACCCTAGCTAAGGCTCTCCCCTCATGGGGACCCAATTCCAACGTCTGACAGCATCACGCGCCTGGGGTCCAGAAGCGGTGCAGGCTGACTCGGCAAGGAACCTGGAAGCTCACCATGTCGTTTCCCAGGCCCGGCTGCAGCTCCCGAGAGGATTCCGGAGGCCTCCTCGACCACGGGAGGGACAACATGTGTGGCCCTGGCAGCCAAAGAGGGATCCTGACCGGCACCGTCCCTTGTGCCCTCAACTCAGCCCTTCGGGGAGACCACTGCCCTGCTGTGGGTTCGGCGCCTGGAACCTCCTGGGACCTAACCCTAACCCTAACCCTACCCCGAACCGGGAGCCTGCACCGACACCTAAGCCTGCCTCGATCCCTAATCCTGCATTTGAGCCGCGTTCTGGCATGCGCCCTCACTTCAGCCCTCGAGGGAGATCACGAGACCGGAGTCGCTTCGGCCCTGGCGACGTCCCTGGACCGAACCCTAACCCTAGCTAAGGCTCTCCCCTCATGGGGACCCAATTCCAACGTCTGACAGCATCACGCACCTGGGGTCCAGAAGCGGTGCAGGCTGACTCGGCAAGGAACCTGGAAGCTCACCATGTCGTTTCCCAGGCCCGGCTGCAGCTCCCGAGAGGATTCCGGAGGCCTCCTCGAACAAGGGAGGGACAACATGTGTGGCCCTGGCAGCCAAAGAGGGATCCTGACCGGCACCGTCCCTTGTGCCCTCAACTCAGCCCTTCGGGGAGACCACTGACCTGCTGTGGGTTCAGTACCTGGAGCCTCTTGGGTCCTAACCGAAACCCTACCCCTAACTGGAAACCTCAACCGAATCCTAACCCGATCTTGAAACCTAATCAAACAATTGACCCCCGCTGTCTCCTGGTCCCTTACTTCATTCCTCTAGGGAGATCACGAGACTGGAGTTGCTTTGGCCCTGGCAACGTCCTGGACCCAACCCTAACCCTAGCTCAGACTCTCTCCCAATGGGGATGTAAGCAACAAACCATAAATCGTCGATGAGAAAAATTGAAGAAACCCAAAGAAATGGAAAACATTCCATGCTCACGTATTAGAAGAACAAACATTGTTAAGATGTCAATACTACCAAAGCAGTCGACACACTCAATGCATTCCCTATCAAAATAACACGAGCTTTCTCCACAGAGCTAGAACAAACAACCCTAAATTGTGTAAGGATCAAGAAATGATACCAAAAGCCAAAGTCATGTTGAAAAAGAACACAAAGGTGGAAACGTGACTATTTTGGATTTATGGTGTATTAGAAAGCTGCATTCATCAAGATAGTATGTACAGGCACAGAAACGATGACAGACGTCAATGGAACAGAACATGGAACCCAGAAATATACCCTCAAACATATGGTGAGTAATCTTTGTTAACACAGAAAGAATATCCAATGGAATCAGAGTCTCTTCAGCAAATGGTACTCGGAATACTGGACAGTGAGAATGATGAACCTGGACACTGTCCTTAAACGACACACACACACACACGCACACACACACACACACACACACACACACACCTCATAATGGATGAATTATCTAAATGTAAGTCAGGAACATTCAAAATCCTAGAGGAGATAAGAGGCAATGTACCTCCTTGATCCTGGCCGCAGCAACTTCTCGCTTGTCATGTCTCCAGAAGCAAGGGCAATAAAAACCACAATGAACTATTGGGTCCTGAAGATAAAAATCTTCTGCACAGCAGGGGACAAAATCAGCTAAACTAAAAGGCAACTGAATGAAATGGGAGAAGATATTTGCAGGTGACATATGAGATAAGGGGTTAGTATCCAAATTCTATAAAAAAATGATCACCCTCAATACCCAGAAACCAAATAATCCAGTGAAGAAATGGGCAAAAGACATGAAGACACACTTTAAGAAAGATGACATCCAGATCGGTCACACATGAAAAGATGCTCAATCTCACTGGTCATCACTGAAATACAAATCAAACCCACAATGAGATATCCCCTCACACCTATCAGAATGGCTAAAATGAACATCTCTGGAAACGACAGATGTTGGCAAGGATGCAGGGAAAGGGAACCCTTTTGCAATGCTGGTGCGAATGCAAAGTGGTGTAGCCATTCTGGACAATAGTATGGAGATTCGTCACCAAAACAAAAAAATAGAACTACACTAGGACCCAGCAATTGCACTACTAGGTATTTATCCAAAAGATACACTAACGCTGACTCGTAGTGGCACGTGTACTCCAATATTTCTAGCAGCATTCTCAACAATAGCTAAGTTATGCAAAGAGCCCAAATGACCACTGACAGATGAATGGATAAAGAAGATATGGTATATTCATACAATGGACTATTACTTGGCGATCAAAAAGAATGAAATCTCGCTCTTTGCAACAACGGGGATGGAACCGGACTTTCTTAAGCTAAGCAAAATATGTCAGAGAACGACACACATCCTATGATTTCTCTCATCTGTCGAATTTAATGAAACTGATGAACATAGTGCAAGGAAAGCAAAATAAGATACACACAGAGACGGAGTCAAATGATAAGAGGCTGTTAAGTAGAGGGAAGAATCTCAGGGTTCCTGGAGGGTTACTGAATAGGAGTATGGGCTAAATGGGTGATGGGCATTAGGGGTGGACCTTGGGATGAGTATTGGGTATATTTTGTACTTGATGGATCACTAAATTCTACTGCTGAAACTGTATTCCTCTATAAGGTAACTAACTTGGGCTTCAATTTTAAAAGGAAGAAATATTAAAAATAAGTAAAGAAATGTACCACCAGTCAAAAGAAAAGTATATTTAAATCGGGCTCTTGAGTGGAAAGGAAAGACTAAAAGTGTCACAGACTGAAAGGATCAGAGAAAACATCAAGAAACAATGACAAAACAACTTGTAGAATGGGACTAAATATATACCTATCAATAATCACTCTGACTATAAATGGACTAAATGCTCCAATCCAAAGACATTGGATAGGGCGTCAGAATGGACAGAACAGACAAACAAACAAGCAAAGAAAAAACAATGTCTATCTAGATGCTGCCTACAAAGCCTTATTCGGACTTAAGTCTCCTGCAGATTTGTTATTTTTTTTAAATTTCTTTAATGTTTATTTATTTTTGAGACAGAGAGAGACCGAGCATGAACGGGGGAGGGTCAGAGAGAGGGAGACACAGAATCTGAAACAGGCTCCAGGCTCTGAGCTGTCAGCACAGAGCCCGACACGGGGCTCGACCTCAGGGACTGTGAGATCATGACCTGAGCCGAAGTCGGCCCCTTAACCGACTGAGCCACCCAGGCGCCCCAAGTCTCCTGCAGATTTGAAGTGAGGGAATGAAGAAATATTTATCATGCCAATAATGTCAAAAGAAAGCCAGTAGCCATACTTATATCAGGCAAAATAAACTTTAAAACCGAGACTCTATTTTGGTACCCTTTGGGTAAATACCTAATAGTGACATTGCATGCACCCAACATTTATAGCAGAATTATCAACAGTAGCCCAACTATGGGGAAAGCCCAAGTATCCATCAACTGATGAAGGTGTAAAGAATTTGTGGTGTGTGTATGTATACGTATGTATATGCATATGGACATATGTGTATGTTCATATATACATACATACGTATATACAATGAAATATAAGTCAGCTTCAAGAAGAATGAAATCTTGCCATTTGCAACGATGTGGATGGAGCTCGAATGTATTATGCTACATGAAATATGTCAATCAGAGAAAGACACATATATGATTTCACTCATGTGGAAGTTAAGAAACAAAACACATGAAAACTAAGGAAGGAGCCAGGAAAAGAGAAGCGTGGTAACAAACCACATGAGTCTCTTAATGTTAGAGAAAAAAAAATGTGAAAGTTGATGGAGGGAGATGGGTCAGCGCTGGGCTAGATGGAGGACGAGTATTAAGGAGAGCACTTGTTGTGATGAGCACTGGGTGTTGTATGTAAAGGATGAATCACCGAATTCTACTCCTAAACCCGAGAATGCACTGTATGTCAACTAAGACTTAAATTAAAATACATACATACATACAGCTATAACAAGAGATGGAGACAGACACGATCTCATACTAAAGGGGACAGCCAAACAAGAAGATCCAATGATTGTAAATTTTGATGCACCCAACATGCGATCACCAAGTATACAAAACATTTAGCAACAACCGTAAAGGAACTCATTTATAATAATAGGATGATAGTAGAGGACTTTAACACATCACTCACATCAATGGACAGAACCTATAAACAGAAAGTCAACAAGGAAACAATGGCTTTGAATGACACACTGGACCAGAAGGGTTTAACAGCTATATTCAGAACACTCCATAGTAAAATGGCAGAGTACACATTCTTATCAAACATACCTGTGGCGTTCTCCAGAATTGATCACATTCTAGGTCACAAATAAGGCCTCAAGAGGTACCCAACGACAGAGCTCAGACCAAGCATGTTTTCTAACCACAAAGCTAGGAAACTTGAAGTCAACCACAAAAAGAGGGCGGGGGGGGGGGAGCCACAAATAAAGGGAGGTTAAGTAACATGCTACTAAATGAATGGGTCAAACAGGAAATCAATGAGAAAATACACTGAAACAAATGAAAATGAAAATACACTGGTAAAACCCTTTGGAATGCGGCAAAAGCAGTCTATGATGGAAGTATATAGCAATACAAGCCTACCTTAAAGAGCAAGAAAAATCTCAAACAATCCTAACTTACACCTAAGGGAATGAGTAAAAGAGCAGCAGAAGGAAGGAAATAATAGAGTTTAGGGCAGAAATAAGGAAAATAGAAACCAAAAAGACACTAGACCAAATCAATGAAACCAGGGGCTGGATCATTGAAAGCAGTAATCAATTTGAAAACCTCCTAGGCAGACTCTTCACAAAGAAGACAGAAAGGACTCAAATAAATGAAATCACAAATAAGAAAGGAGAAATGACAGTCAACACCACAAAAATACAATTAGAAGATAATATTGTGAACAACTACATGCAACAAATTGGACACTCTGAGAAAAATGGACAAATTCCTAGAAACACACACACTACCAAAACTGAAACAGGAAGATACCTAAAATCTGAAAACAGAAAGATACCCCATCAGTAATTAAAAAAATCTCCTCCCAACACAAGGGGTCATGGCCAGATGGCTTCATTGATGAATTCTACCATCCATTCAAGGAAGAGGTAATATGTATTCTCCTCAAATTATTACAAAAAATGAAAAAAAGAAGGAAAACTTACAAATTCATCGTATGAGGCCATCATTACCCTGATACCAAAACGAGATGAAGCCTCCACTAAAACCGAAAACTGCAGCGGCGCCTGTGTGGGTCGGTCGGTTTACTGTCCAACTCTTAATTTTGGATGAGGACATTATCTTGCGGTACGTGGGTTTGAGTCCCACGTTGGGCCCTGCCATGACAGTGTGGGGCGTGGCCAGGATTCTCTCTCTCCCTGTCTCTCTGCCCCTCCCTCACTTTTATGTACACTATCTAAGGAAAGAAATAAGCATTTAAAAAGATGTTTAAAAAATTTTAAATAAAACTGCAGAGCAATAGCCTGATGACTATGTATGCCGAAATTCTCATTAAAATACCTTCAAATCAAAGTCCACAATACATTGATAGAATCATTTCCCATAATCAAGTGGGATATATTCCTGGGCTGCAAGCGTGGTTCCACATTCACATATCAATCAACATGATGCACCACAGTAATGGAAGAAAGGATAAGAACAATAGGATGCTTTCAACAGAGGTAGGAAAACTATTTGATAAAATGTCACATCCATTCATGATAAAAACCCTCAGCAAAGTACATTGGGACTCAACCTACCTGCACATAATAAAGGTCGTCTATGAAAAACCCAGAGCTCATCTCATCCTCAATGGGTAAAAATTGAGAGTTTTTCTTCCAAAGTCAGGGACAAGCTAGGAATGACCCCTCTCACCACTGTTATCCCACATAGTACGGGAAACCCTAACCACAGCACTCAGACAACAAAAAGAAATAAGAGGCATCCAAATCGGCAAGGAAGAAGTAGCACTTTCGCTGTTTGGAACTGACATGATAGGTTCTATTAAAAACTGAAAGGCTCCCTTAAAAATTGCTAGAATCGATATATATCAATTCGACAGGTCACAATCTACAGAAATCAAGGAACATAGATGTATTGAATTTCTAACACAAATCATGAATTAACACAGAGAGAAAGTAAGGGATCAATCCCATGGACAGGCTCACAAATACCACAAGAAACCAGGAATAAACCTAACCAAAGAGGTGAAAGACCTGTACTCTAAACGCTATGAAACACTGATGAAATAAATGGAAGAGGACACAAAGAAATGGACATACATTTCATGTTCATGGATGGGAAGCACAAAATACTGTTAAAATGTCTACACTCCTCAAAGCAATCTACACATATAATGAAATGAAGTGTGATAGGGATATCACACTCACAAAAGCATTTGTCACAGAACAAGAACAAATAATCTCAAAATGTGTATGGAATGACAAAAGTCCCCAAACAGCCAACACAAACTTGTAGAAGAAATGCAAAGCTGGAGACATCACAATTCCAGACTTTAGGTTATATTACAAAGCTATACTGATCAGAACAGTATGATCAGTATGTCCGTACTGAACAGTACTGACAAAACAACAACAAAACATAACAACAACAACAAACTCATACGCATAGATCAATAGCATGGACACCCAGAAATAAACTCACACCTCTATGGTCAATTCATTCTCAACAAAGCAGGAAAGAACATCCAGTGGAAAAAAAGATAGTCTTGGGACACATGGGTGGCCCAGTCAAGAAAGCGTGTGATGGTGGGTTCAGCTCAGGTCATGATCTCAGGGCAGTGCAGAGCATGCGTGGGATTCTCTCTCTCCATATCTCTCTGCCCCTCTTCTGCTTGCTTGCTTGCTCTCACTCTCTCTCTCTGTCTCTCTCTCTCTCAAAAATAAATACATAAATTAAAAAAAAGGCTCCTCAACCTATGGTTTTGGAAAAACTGGACAGCAATCTGCAAAACAAAACAAAAACAACGGACCACTGTCTTACAACATACACAAAAATAAATCCAACATGGACAAAGACCTATATGTGAAACCTGAAACCATAAAAATCCCAGAGGATAACACGGGTAGTATCTTACTTGACATTGCCTGTGCAAACGTCTTTGTAGATATATCTCTAGAGGTAAGGGAAACGCAAGCAAAAATAATGAGACTTTATAAAAATTAAAACCTTCCGCCACCAAGGAAATAATCAACAAAACGAAAACATCAACAGAATGATATATGCAAACGACATCGGATACAGGGTTAGTGTCCAAAATATATACAGCACCCAAAAAATGAGAAATCTGATTAAAAATGGGCAGAAGACACGAGTGGACATTTCCCGAAGGAAGACATATACATGGCCAAGAGACACATGAAAAAATGCTCAACAATACTGATCTTCAGGGAAATACAATTCGAAAGTACAATGAGAGAACACATCACATCTGTCACAATGACTAAAATCAATGAAGGATGACACATCAGGTGTTGCCAAGGATGTGGGGAAAGAATAACCCTCTTGCACTGTGGGTAGGAATGCAAAGTGGTGCAGCCACTCTGGAAAACCACATGGAGATGTCAAAAACAAAACAAAACTGGAAATAGAAGTACCTTACAATCCAGCAACTTCACTACAAGGTATTTCCACAAAGAATACAAAATCTTCAAAGGGATACCTGCACCGTGATGTTTACAGCAGCATTTTCTACAAAAGCCAAATGACAGAAACTATCCAAGCACCCATCAACTGATGAATAAATTGAGATGTGGTCTATGGAATGTAATATGATTTAGCCGTAAAAACGTGAAATCTTGCCATTTGCCACGAGGTGGATGGAGAGAGAGAATGTTATGCTGGGTGAAATAAGCCTGTCGGAGAAAGACAAATACCCAATGATTTCACTAACACATGGCAAGAAAACAAAACAAAGGGGCGGGGGGAGGAGACAAACGGACTCTTAACTAGGAAACAAACTGAGGAGTTCCACAGCGAGGTGAGGGAATGGGTGAAACAGCTGATGGGGATTAAGAAGTGCACCTGGGATGAGCACCGGGTGACGTGTGGAAGTGTTGCTCTATATTGGACACCTGAAACTAATATTACACTGTGTCTTCACTCAGTGGAATTTAAATTCAAAGATAACATAAGGTTACTGAGACTTCCCTACCGGGTTTTCGGTAGTGTTCAATCACTTCACTAGGTTGGAAAAATAACCATGAAATTTTTTAAAAAGCATGTATGATGTGTGGGACAGTTTGTGCCCTTACCTTGGTCTCTGGGTCCAGCAGAACTCGGAACATGGGTCCCAGCTCCTTCTTCTAGAAGGTCGTGAGACGAGCATTTCATGGATCCACGTCCTAATTGAATGCAGCTCCCGTGCTTCTGAATTTCTGTTAGGGTTCCTTCCCGGAAACAAGCCTGGATCTGGAACAAACCATCGGCTGCATCTATGAGGTGATGTCGTGGGACCCCGCCATCCACAAGTGTTTTAGTAAAATACGTCTTGATCAAACACTGTCCGGGAAGGGGTGGAATGACACACGGGAACAGCCCAGAAAATGCAAAGGCCTGTGCAGCTCAGCGACCAGCTTGACCAGGGAAGCCACCCGGCGCCCCCTCCTCAGCACTCAGTACAACAAGGCAGCTTCTCTCTGGCGACTCAGGAGATGCCAAGTTGCTGCTAAGCTCCCAAGGTCTCCCCTGGGGCGGGTGGCAGAACCTGCTGGAAATGCAGCTCTGCTCTCTGTACTCAGGCACCAGCAGAGGCCTGAGTCCTCTGAGAGCAAGCAAAGCCCTTCCTGCTCTGAGGTGCCCTGGGTCAGAAAAGCAGATGGTGCGCCCTCTGCTGGCTATCACTGCCCAGCAGAGGAACCCGCCCCTCGGGGGTCTGTGGTGCTTGAGCTCTCTCTGCTGGCCACCATGGGAATTCCTTCAATGTTGAAGGCCCTGGTTGCTCAGCTGAGAGACCGAAGGTGCTCTGGGCAACTAAGCCTGTTCTCCTCGTTGGGAAGGTTTTAGTGACAGGGTCTGGGACACAAAATCTTTTCCTTCTCTTTCTTGTGAGTGAAGAATGAAACCGAATTTATTAACGTAACGACATCATTGGTAATGTTTTAAGCAATATTCACAGAAAAATAGACCACCGATTTACACATGCTGAACAAGACGTAATTTTGTTTACCACCAAAATACTTAGGTTAGATAAAGAATGGACACCTTTGAGAGAGAGAGATACCGGTGTCCAGCTATGGAGTGAATGAGTCCTAGGGATACAAGGGACAGCCAATGGAATGGAGTCAATCCTGTAACAATATTGTTGCATGCTTTCACAGGATAGCTACACATGTGGTTGAGTACAACATAATGTAGAGACATATGGAATGACTACAATGTATGCCTAAAACTAACACAACAAATGTGTGAACAATATTTCAATTAAAAATAGACATCCTTTACACTATCTTTAATTTCTTCTTCTTTGCCACTAAACTATCTTTCCTGGGGCGCTTGGGTGGCTTCGTCGGTTAAGCGTCCGACTTTGAGTCAAGTCAGGATTTGGCAGTCCATGAGTTTGAGCCCCACATCAGGCTCTGTCCTGAGAGCTCAGAGCCTCGAACCTGCCTCATATTCGGTGTCTCCCACTCTATCCCCCTCCCCAGCTCGGGTTCTCTCAAAAAAAGAAACATTAAAAATGAAAAATCATTGCTCATTGAGAATCTGCGAATTTCCATTCATACCAGATTCTCTAACATCACCTTCCTGGTGTTGAAAGCTTATCTGAAAAGTCACGAATAATATCTTTGATGACACATATGTGACAACGTCAGAATGCAACTTACAGGGAGCTACACATCAGTTGTGAATTTACAGTGTGTATCCTTGGCTAATATGTACACTGAAATGTGCTTTAGGGATACGGATGGATGAAATAATGTCCATCCGTCATATAGGTCAATTTCCTATAGGACTATTATGCCTTCAATTACTAATTGCCATCTCTTCAGAATTAAAAGAAAGCTGGGTCAAGAAAATGTTTTTGAATTTCATGTAAGAGAAGACTAAGGTGTTTGAAAGGGTCCACCTACCTTCTGGATTCCTCAGATTGGTTGTGGAGAGGAGGATAGCAACCTATGATTTGGATGCACACCGCTAGTCCCAGAGGGAGGATGTGTACCTTATTGTCAAATATATATATATATATATATATATATTTTTTTTAACCAATATTACTAGTCCACCTCTGCCAGGTCCAGACTGCAGGACCTGGGGGCAACACAATGCCTGATGCCTGGGTTCAGAACTTGAGGAAGGCCAGCTGATGGGGGAGGGGGGAAATCCAACAGAGCCTGGGGCAGTGAGGGAGATGGCCCTGGGACACCTCCCCACAGAGCAGGCTATGGAGTTTACCTGCCAAAGAGCAGCACACTCTCCCTCAAGACATCCCTCTCCATGACAGAACGTGAGGCTGAACCTCACAATTCCAGAAGAAATGAGGGCTACCCATCTTTTCAACTCCAATGGCCTCTGCAGAACTTGGACCCAGGGATGTTGGAGTCTTGGGGCCATGGAACTCTGATCCCCTGATACAAGCCCCTTTTGCCCCAGCACTCAGAGCCACTTCCTACATCCCCTCTCCCCTGGCCCATCTAACCATGTCCACATACCGGACCAGGTCTCTACTTTCCTTCTTGTACTTCCTCTTTGTCTCTGTTTCTCTCTAACCACATCTCTCTCTATATTTCTTCCTTTCACTCTCTAGGGAGTGGTGTATTATACGGTGCTAAACTTTGTTCTTATACATGGGAATATCCAATTTTCCCAGTACCAGTTATTCAAAAGACTACTCTTCTCCACTGTGTATTATTGACTCCCTTGTGGAATACTAGGTGACTGTGATGCATGGGTTTAGTTTGGGCTCTCAATTTCTGTTCCATTGTCTTGTGTGTGTGCTTATGCCAGTGACATAATTGATTTCTTTGTGTTAGAATGACGCTTGAAATCAAGAAGGGGGATGCCTCCTGTTTTGTTCTTTCTTGCGTTGGCTACATGGGGTCTTTTTGTGGTTCCAAATAAATTTTAGGATATGATTTTCTAATTGCATAAATATTGCATCGGAGTCTTGATAGAGATTGCACTGAATCTCTAGATGGCTTTGGGTAATATGGACATTGTATCTGTATTAATTCCTCCGAAAGTTGGACATGGGATGGCTTTTCACTGACTTGTGTGTTCTCCCCTTTCTTTCACCCAAATTGAATTTCTTCCATTCCTGCACACAGGTTTTATAGTTTTCTGTAGAGAGATTTTCATTTCCTTGGCTAAATGTATTGCTATAATTTTTATTGTTTTTGATGCTATTGTAAATGGGATTGTTTTCTTTACTTCTTCTTAGATAATTGGGTTAGTGTATAGGAATGATACAGAATTTGAAATGGTGACTTTCTAGTTTAAAACTTCACTGTATTTCTTGGTTAGATATTAACAGGTTCTTTTACATTAAACTTTTTATTTTAGCCCTTTATCTAGTTTAAAAAAAAAAAAAACATGTTAGGGGCGCCTGGGTGGCGCAGTTGGTTAAGTGTCCGACTTCAGCCAGGTCACGATCTCGCGGTCCGTGAGTTCGAGCCCCGCGTCGGGCTCTGGGCTGATGGCTCAGAGCCTGGAGCCTGGTCCGATTCTGTGTCTCCCTCTCTCTCTGCCCCTCCCCCGTTCATGCTCTGTCTCTCTCTGTCCCAAAAATAAATAAAAAACGTTGAAAAAAATAATTAAAAAAAACTATGTTATTTGGGAATATTGACACACTACGTTATATTAGTTTCAGATGAAAACATAGTCATTGCACAAATGTATACATTCTGGTACGCTAACACAGGTGTAGCTATCATCTGTCACCATGAATCCCTATTCCAATACCATTCTCTATGTCCCCTATGCTATATCTTCTATCTGTGATTCATTCATTGCATAACCAGAAGCCTGCATCACCCAATCCCCTTCACGTATCTAGGGCATCCTTGTCTTGTGCCATGATCTTAGTGGAAAATCTTTCACAATTTCACCGCTGAGTATGACATTAGCTGTGGGCTTCACATACGTGGCCTTTGTTATGTTGAGATTTGACCCTTCTGCACAGAATTTTAGAGATTTTTACCACAAATGGACACCAAATTTTCTCAGAACGCTTTTTCTGTGTCTATTGACATCATCACATGAGTTTTCTTCTTCCTTTTTAACATGTATTTATTTAGTTTAGTTTAAATGTATTTATGTATTTCTTTAGTATTCATTTTTTCAAGTTTTTATTTAAATTCCAGTTGGTTAACATACAGTGTAATGTGAGCTTCAGGTAAAGAATGTAGTCATCATTCACTTACATACAACACCCAGGGATCCTCACTACTCGTGCCCTCCATACCCCATCACCCATTTTAACCATCCCCCTACGCCACCTCCCTGGCGACGTCCCTGGACTGAATCCTAACCCTAGCTAAGGCTCTCTCCCCATGGGGACCCAATTCCAACGTCTGACAACACCACGCGCGTGGGGTCCAGAAGCGTTGCAGGCTGACTCGGCATGGAACATGGAAGCACACCATGATGTTTCACAGTCCTGGCTTCAGCTGCCCGAGAGGATTGCGGAGTACTCCTCGACCAGGGGCCGAACGAAGTTTGTGGCCTTGGCAGCCAAAGATGGATCCTGACTGGCATGGTCCCATGTGCCCTCAACTCAGCCTTTCAGGGAGACCACTGCCCTGCTGTGGGTTCGGCACCTTGTGACTCCTGGGACCTAACCCTAACCTTAACCCTACCCCGTACTGGGACCCTCGACCAAAACCTAAGCCTGCCTCGATCCCTAATCCTGCATTTGAGCCTCCTTCTGGCATAGGCCCTCACTTCATCCCTCGAGGGAGATCACGAGACCGGAGTCGCTTCGGCCCTGGCGACGTCCCTGGACCGAACCCTAACCCTAGCTAAGGCTCTCCCCTCATGGGGACCCAATTCCAACTTCTGACAGCATCACGCGCCTGGAGTCCATAAGCTGTGTAGGCTGACTCGGCAAGGAACCTGGAAGCTCACCATGTCGTTTCCCAGGCCCGGCTGCAGCTCCCGAGAGGATTCCGGAGGCCTCCTCGACCACGGGAGGGACAACATGTGTGGCCCTGGCAGCCAAAGAGGGATCCTGACCGGCACCGTCCCTTGTGCCCTCAACTCAGCCCTTCGGGGAGACCACTGCCCTGCTGTGGGTTCGGTGCCTGGAGCCTCCTGGGACATAACCCTACCCCTAGCCCTATCCCAATCCGGGAACCTCCACCGAAACCTAAGCCTGACCCGAACCCTAACCCTGCAATTGAGCCGTCTTCTGGCATGGGCCCTCACTTCACCCCTCGAGAGAGATCACAAGACGGGAGTCGCTACAGCCCTGGCGACGTCCCTGGACCGAACCCTAACCCTAGCTAAGGCTCTCTCCCCATGGGGACCCAATTCCAACGACTGAAAATACCACGCGCCTGGGGTCCAGAAGTGGTGGAGGCTGACTCGGCATGGAAACTGGAAGCTCACCATGTCGTTTCCCACGCCCAGCTGCACCTGCCCGAGAGGATTCCGGAGGTCTCCTCGACCAGGGGCCGATCAAAGTTTGTGGCCGTGGCAGCCAAAGACGGATCCTGACCGGCACTGTCCCTTGTGCCCTCAACTCAGCCCTTCAGGGAGACCACTGCCCTGGTGTGTGTTCGGTGCCGGGAGCCTCATCGGACCTAACCCTAACACTAACCGTACCACGAACCGGGACCCTCCACCAAAAGTTAAGCCTGCCTCGATCCCTAACCCTGCAATTGAGCATCCTCCTCGCCCGGGGCTGTCACTTACCATGGCTCATCATGGCTGATCCTCTCCGGGCCTCCTCACCAGGGACTGCTCGCCTCGGGCTTCCTCGTCCGGGGCTGTCACTTACCATGGCTCATCATGTCTGAAGCCTCTCCCTGTCCCTGAATGCAGCCTCCAGACCATGGGGTCTCAGCTAGGAAACTTCCGGGAAAGGTTCGAGTAGTGGGAGACACAGAATCCCAAGCAGACACTCCAGCGGCTGTGCAGTGAGCACAAAATCCCAAGCGAGACATATGCCTGAATCCTAAAAGCCAACAAATCTTGTGGTCTCAGGTCTGAAAGTCCCGGGTTAGGACCGAGGAATGCCAGACACAGAATCCCAAACACCTGCTATGAGCTGCGGCCTCCAGGCCCTGAGTCAATTACCATGGCTCACCATGGCTGAAGCCGCTCCCTGTACCTTCGAGAAAGGGGTCACAGAATACCAAACAGCCTCCAGAACCTGGGGTCTCAGCTTAGAATCTCCCGGAAATGGTCCCAGAAATCAGAGAGACACAGAAACCCAAGCAGCCCATCCAGGGATGTGCAGCGAGCACAAAATCCCAAGGGAGACATAAGCTAGACACAAAAAACCCTGTGGTCTCAGATCAGAAATTCCCGAGATAGGTCAGATGAATGCCAGACACACAATCCCAAGAAGCTACTGTGAGACCCGGCTTCGAGACCGGGAGTCAATTACCATGCCTTTCCACGGCTGAGGCCGCTCCCTGTACCTGAGAGAATGGGGTCAAACAATCACAAACACCGGCAGACCCTGGGGTCCCTGCTCAGAAACTCCCGGGCAAGTTCCGAGGGATTGGAATGGGTAGTGCCCCTGCTCGCCCCGGGCCCCCAGGCACGCCCCGGGACTCCTCACCCCAGGGATGCTCGCCAGGGGCTCATCGCCCGGGGCTGCTCGCCCCGGGCCTCCTCGCACGGGCCTGCTACCCTGGGCCACCTCCCCCGGGGCTGCTCGCCCTGGGGCCTCTTCGCCCGGGGCTGCTCGTCCCAGGGCCCCCTCGCCCGGGGCTGCTCACCCCGGGCCTCCTGGCCCGGGGCTGTCTCTTACATTGGCTTATCATGCCTGAAGCCTTTCCCTGTACTTGAGAGAAACGGGTCAGAGTATCCCACACAGGCTCCAGACCATGGGTATGAGCTGAGAAACATACGCGGAAGGTTAGAGAAGTGGGAGACACAGAATCCCAAAATGCCCCTCCAGCGGCTATGCAGCGAGCACAAAATCCCAAAGAGACATATGCCTGAATCCTAAAAAGCCAACAAACCCTTCCTCTCAGCTCAGAAACTCACGGGATAGGACCGAGGGATGGGGACACAGAATACCAAACACCTGCTATGAGGCCCGGCCTCCAGGCCCTGAGTCATTACCATGGCTCACCATGGCTAGAGCCGCTGCCTTTACCTGAGAGAAAAGGGTCACAGAACTCGAAACAGCCTCGAGACCCTGGGGTCTAATCTCAGAATCTCCCCGGAAAGGTCCGAGGGATTGGAGACAAAGAATGGGAAGTGCCCCGCTCGCCCCGGGCCTCCAGGCCCAGGGCTGGAGGCCCAGGGCTGCTCGCCCCGGGCCTCCTCCCCCAGGGCTGCTCGCCCCGGGGCTCCTCGCCCGGGGCTGCTTGGCCCGGGCCTCCTCGCCCGGGGCTGTCTCTTACCATGGCTCATCATGTTTGAAGCTTCTCCCTATACCTGAGAGAAACGGGTCAGGGTATCCCACACAGCCTCCAGACCATGGGGTCTCAGCTGAGACACCTACACGGAAGGTTGGAGAAGTGGGAGACACAGAGTCCCAAGCAGCCCCTCCAGCGGCTATGGAGCAAGCACAAAATTCCAAGGAGACATATGCCTGAATCCTAAAGAGCCAACAAAACCTTGCTCTCAATTCAGAAATTCCCGGGATAAAACCGAGGTATGGGAGACACAGAATCCCAAACACCTGCTACGAGCCCCGGCCTCCAGGCCCTGAGTCATTACATTGGCTCACCATGGCTGAAGCCACTCCCTGTACTTGAGAGAAATGGGTCAGAGTATCCCACACAGCCTCCACACCATGGGGTCTCAGCTGAGAAACTTACGGGGAAGGTTGGAGAAGTGGGAGACACAGAATCCCAAGCAGCCCCTTCAGAAGCTATGCAGCGAGCACAAAATCCCAAGGAAACATATGCCTGAATCCTAAAAAGCCAACAAACCCTTCCTCTCACCTCAGAAACTCCCGGGTTAGGACCGAGGGATGTGAGACCAGAATCCCAAACACCTGCTACGACCCCCGGCCTCCAGGGCCTGAGTCATTACCATGACTCAAGACAGCTGAAGCCGGTCCCTTTAACTGAGAGAAAGGGGTCAGAGAACACGAAAGAGCCTGCAGACACTGGAGTCTCAGGTGAGAAACTCCCCGGAAAGGTCCGATGGATTGGGGACAGAGAATGGGAAGTGCTTCGCTTGCCCCGGGCCTCCTCGCCCAGGGCTGCTCGCCTGGGGCCTCTTTGCCCCGGGGCTGCTCGCCGGGGGCCTCCTCCTCCGGGGCTGCATGCCAGGGGCCTGCTCGCCTGGGGCGTCCTCGCCCTGTGCTGCTCGCATGGGGCCTCCTTGACCGGGGCTGCTCGCCCGGGGCCTCCAGGCCCGGGGCTGTTCACCCGGGGCCGCTCTCCCCAGGCCTCCTCGCCCGGGGCTGCTGGCACCGGGCCTCCTCGCCCGTGGCTGTCTCTTACCATGGCTCATCATGCCTGAAGCCTCTCCCGCTACCTGAGAGAAATGGGTCAGAGTATCCCTCACAACCTCCAGACCATGGGGTGTCATCTGTGAAACCTACGGGGAAGGTGGGAGATGTGGGAGACACAGAATTCCAAGCAGCCCCTCCAGGGGCTATGCAGCAAGCACAAAATCCTAAGGAATTATATGCCTGAATCCTAAAAAGCCAACAAACCCTTCCTCTCAGCTCAGAAAATCCCGGGTTAGGACCGAGGGATGCGAGACTCAGAATCACAAACACCTGCTACGATCCCCGGCCTCTAGGTTCTGAGCCATTACCATGGCTCACCATGGTTGAAGCCCCTCCCTGTACCTATAGAAAGGGGTCACAGAACCGGAAACAGCCTCCAGACACTAGGGTCTCAGCCGAGAAACTCCCTGGAAAGGTCCGAAGGTTTGGAGACACAGAATGGGAAGTGCCCCGCTGGCCCGGGCCTCCAATCCCTGGGCTGCTCGTCCGGGGCCTCCTCGACTGGGGCTGCTCGCCCGGGTCCTCCTAGGCCGGGGCTTCCAGGGCGTTGACTGCTCAACCGGGGCCTCTTCGCCCGGGGCTGATTGCCCGGTGCCTCCTGGCCTGGGGATGTTCGCCCGGGGCCTCCAGGCCCGGGGCCGCTCACCCGGGGCCTCCTCGCCGGAGGCTGCTCGCCCGGGGCCTCCAGGCCCGGGGCTGCTTGCCCAAGGCCTCCTCGCCGGAGGCTGCTCGCCCGGGGCCTCCAGGCCCGGGGCTGCTTGCCCAAGGCCTCCTCGCCTGGGGCTGCTCGCCCGGGGCCTTCTCGCCCGAGGCTGATTGCCCGGGGCCTCCAGGCCCGGGGCTGCTTGCCCGGGGCCTCTTCGCACGGGGCTGCTCGCCAGAGGCCTCCTCGCCCGGGGCTGCTTGCCAGAGGCCTCCAAATGCCGGGCTGCTAACCCGGGGCCTCCAGGTTGGGGCTGCAGGCCCGGGGCCTCCTCCCCCAGGGCTGCTCGCCCGGGGCCTCCTCGACCGGGGCAGCTCACCTGGGGCCTCCTGGCCGGAGACAATCGCCCGGGTTCTCCAGGCCCGGGGCTGCTTGCCTGAGGCCTCCTCGCCTGGGGATGCTCGCCCGGGGCCTCCTCGCCCGAGGCTGATCGCCCAGGGCCTCTTCGCACGGGGCTGTCTCTTAGCATGGCTCATCATGCCTGAAGCCTCTCCCTCTACCTGAGAGAAACGGGTCAGAGTATCCCACACAGCCTCCAGACCATGGGGTCTCAGCTGTGAAACGTACGGGAAAGGTTGCAGAAGTGGGATACACAGAATTCCAAGCAGCCCCTCCAGGGGCTATGCAGCGAGCACAAAATCCCAAGGTATTATATGCCTGAATCCTAAAAAGCCAACAAAGCCTTTCCCCCAGGTCAGAAAGTCCCGGGTTAGGACCAATCGATGCGAGACCCAGAATCACAAACACCTGCTACGACCCCGGGCCTCTAGGTTCTGAGTCATTCCCATGGCTCACCGTGGTTGAAGCCCCTCCCTGTACCTAGAGAACGGGGTCACAGAACCGGAAACAGCCTCCAGACACTAGGGTCTCAGCTGAGAAACTCCCTGGAAAGGTCCGAAGGTTTGGAGACACAGAATGGGAAGTGCCCCGCTCGCCCGGGGCCTCCTCGCACGGGGCTGTCTCTTAGCATGGCTCATCATGCCTGAAGCCTCTCCCTCTACCTGAGAGAAACGGGTCAGTGTATCCCACACAGCGTCCAGACCATGGGGTCTCAGCTGTGAAACGTACGGGGAAGGTTGCAGAAGTGGGAGACACAGAATTCCAAGCAGCCCCTCCAGGGGCTATGCAGCGAGCACAAAGTCCCAAGGAATTATATGCCTGAATCCTAAAAAGCCATCGAACCCTTCCTCCCAGCTCAGAAAGTCCCGGGTTAGGACCAATCGATGCGAGGACCCCCAGAATCAGAAACACCTGCTACGACCCCCGGCCTCTAGGTTCTGAGTCATTCCCATGGCTCACCATGGTTGAAGCGCCTCCCTGTACCTAGACACAGGGGTCACAGAACCGGAAACAGCCACCAGACACTAGGGTCTCAGCTACGAAAAACGCTGGGAAAGGTCCGAAGGTTTGGAGACACAGAATGGGAAGTGCCCCGCTGGCCCGGGCCTCCAATACCTGGGCTGCTCTTCCGGGGCCTCCTCGACTGGGGCTGCTCGCCCGGGTCCTCCTCGGCCGGGACTGCTCGCCAGAGGCCTCAAGATGCGGGGCTGCTAGCCCGGGGCCTCCAGTCCCGTGGCTGCTCGCCCCGGGCCTCCAGGCCCAGGGCTGCTCGCCCGGAACCTCCTCGCCCGGGGCTGCTCGCCCAGGGCCTCCTCGCCCGGTGCTGCTCGACCGGGGCCTCCAGGCCTGGGGCTGCACGCCCGAGGCCTCCTCGACCGGGGCTGCTCGCCCGGGTTCTCCTCAGCCGGCGCTTCCACGGCGGTGACTGCTCAACTGGGGCCTCCTCGCCCGGGGCTGATTGCCCGGTGCCTCCTTGCCTGGGGATGTTCGCCCGGGGCCTCCAGGCCCGGGGCTGCTCGCCCGGGGCCTGCTCGCCTGGGGCTGCTCGCCCAGGGCCTACTCGACCGGGGCTGCTAGCCCGGGTCCCCCTCGCCAGGGGCTTCCCGGGCCTAGACTGCTCACCCGGGGCATCCTCTCCTAGGGCTGCTCGCCTGGGGCTGCTCGCCAGGGGCCTCCACGACCAGGGTTGCTCGCCGGGGCCTCCATGCCCGGGCTGCTCAACCCAAGCCTCCTCGCACGGGGCTGCTCGCCCGAGGCCTCCTCGCCTGGGGCTGCTCACCACGGGCCTCCTCACCCAGAACAGCTCGCCCCGGACCTCCTCTCCAGGGCCTCGTGCCCGTGGCCTCCTCGCCTGCGGCAGCTTGCCATGGGACTCTTCGCCCGGGGCTGCTCGCCCGGCGCCTACTCATCGGGGGCTGCTCTCCCGGGGCATCAGCCCTCAACTCAGCCCTTCGGGGAGACCACTGCCCTGCTGTGGGTTCGGCGCCTGGAATCTCCTGGGACCTAACCCTAACCCTAACCCTACCCCGAACCGGGAGCCTGCACCGACACCTAAGCCTGCCTCGATCCCTAATCCTGCATTTGAGACGCGTTCTGGCATGCGCCCTCACTTCATCCCTCGAGGGAGATCACGAGACCGGAGTCGCTTCGGCCCTGGCGACGTCCCTGGGCCGAAACCTAACCCTAGCTAAGGCTCTCCCCTCATGGGGACCCAATTCCAACGTCTGACAGCATCACGCGCCTGGGTTCCAAAGGCGGTGCAGGCTGACTCGGCTAGGAACCTGGAAGCTCACCATGTCGTTTCCCAGGCCCGGCTGCAGCTCCCGAGAGGATTCCGGAGGCCTCCTCGACCAGGAGAGGCACAACATGTGTGGCCCTGGCAGCCAAAGAGAAACCCTGACCGGCACCGTCCCTTGTGCCCTCAACTCAGCCCTTCGGGGAGACCACTGCCCTGCTGTGGGTTCGGCGCCTGGAACCTCCTGGGACCTAACCCTAACCCTACCCCGAACCGGGACCCTCCCCCGAAACCTAAGACTGCCTCGATGCCTAATCCTGCATTTGAGCCGCCTTCTGGCATGGGCCCGCTATTCAGCCCTCGAGGGAGGTCACGAGTCAGGAGTCGCTTCGGCCCTGGCGACGTCCCTGGACCGAACCCTAACCCTAGCTATGGCTCTCCCCTCATGGGGACCCAATTCCAACGTCTGACAGCATCACGCGCCTGGGGTCCAGAAGCGGTGCAGGCTGACTCCGCAAGGAACCTGGAAGCTCACCATGTCGTTTCCCAGGCCCGGCTGCAGCTCCCGAGAGGATTCCGGAGGCCTCCTCGACCACGGGAGGGACAACATGTGTGGCCCTGGCAGCCAAAGAGGGATCCTGACCGGCACCGTCCCTTGTGCCCTCAACTCAGCCCTTCGGGGTGACCACTGCCCTGCTGTGGGTTCGGCGCCTGGAACCTCCTGGGACCTAACCCTAACCCTAACCCTACCCCGAACCCGGAGCCTGCACCGACACCTAAGCCTGCCTCGATCCCTACTCCTGCATTTGAGCCGCGTTCTGGCATGCGCCCTCACTTCAGCCCTCGAGGGAGATCACGAGACCGGAGTCGCTTCGGCCCTGGCGACGTCCCTGGACCGAACCCTAACCCTAGCTAAGGCTCTCCCCTCATGGGGACCCAATTCCAACGTCTGACAGCATCACGCGCCTGGGGTCCAGAAGCGGTGCAGGCTGACTCGGCAAGGAACCTGGAAGCTCACCATGTCGTTTCCCAGGCCCGGCTGCAGCTCCCGAGAGGATTCCGGAGGCCTCCTCGACCACGGGAGGGACAACATGTGTGGCCCTGGCAGCCAAAGAGGGATCCTGTCCGGCACCGTCCCTTGTGCCCTCAACTCAGCCCTTCGGGGAGACCACTGCCCTGCTGTGGGTTCGGCGCCTGGAACCTCCTGGGACCTAACCCTAACCCTAACCCTACCCCGAACCGGGAGCCTGCACCGACACCTAAGCCTGCCTCGATCCCTACTCCTGCATTTGAGCCGCGTTCTGGCATGCGCCCTCACTTCAGCCCTCGAGGGAGATCACGAGAACGGAGTCGCTTCGGCCCTGGCGACGTCCCTGGACCGAACCCTAACCCTAGCTAAGGCTCTCCCCTCATGGGGACCCAATTCCAACGTCTGACAGCATCACGCGCCTGGGGTCCAGAAGCGGTGCAGGCTGACTCGGCAAGGAACCTGGAAGCTCACCATGTCGTTTCCCAGGCCCGGCTGCAGCTCCCGAGAGGATTCCGGAGGCCTCCTCGACCACGGGAGGGACAACATGTGTGGCCCTGGCAGCCAAAGAGGGATCCTGACCGGCACCGTCCCTTGTGCCCTCAACTCAGCCCTTCGGGGAGACCACTGCCCTGCTGTGGGTTCGGCGCCTGGAACCTCCTGGGACCTAACCCTAACCCTAACCCTACCCCGAACCGGGAGCCTGCACCGACACCTAAGCCTGCCTCGATCCCTACTCCTGCATTTGAGCCGCGTTCTGGCATGCGCCCTCACTTCATCCCTCGAGGGAGATCACGAGACCGGAGTCGCTTCGGCCCTGGCGACGTCCCTGGACCGAACCCTAACCCTAGCTAAGGCTCTCCCCTCATGGGGACCCAATTCCAACGTCTGACAGCATCACGCGCCTGGGGTCCAGAAGCGGTGCAGGCTGACTCGGCAAGGAACCTGGAAGCTCACCATGTCGTTTCCCAGGCCCGGCTGCAGCTCCCGAGAGGATTCCGGAGGCCTCCTCGACCACGGGAGGGACAACATGTGTGGCCCTGGCAGCCAAAGAGGGATCCTGACCGGCACCGTCCCTTGTGCCCTCAACTCAGCCCTTCGGGGAGACCACTGCCCTGCTGTGGGTTCGGCGCCTGGAACCTCCTGGGACCTAACCCTAACCCTAACCCTACCCCGAACCGGGAGCCTGCACCGACACCTAAGCCTGCCTCGATCCCTACTCCTGCATTTGAGCCGCGTTCTGGCATGCGCCCTCACTTCATCCCTCGAGGGAGATCACGAGACCGGAGTCGCTTCGGCCCTGGCGACGTCCCTGGACCGAACCCTAACCCTAGCTAAGGCTCTCCCCTCATGGGGACCCAATTCCAACGTCTGACAGCATCACGCGCCTGGGGTCCAGAAGCGGTGCAGGCTGACTCGGCAAGGAACCTGGAAGCTCACCATGTCGTTTCCCAGGCCCGGCTGCAGCTCCCGAGAGGATTCCGGAGGCCTCCTCGACCACGGGAGGGACAACATGTGTGGCCCTGGCAGCCAAAGAGGGATCCTGACCGGCACCGTCCCTTGTGCCCTCAACTCAGCCCTTCGGGGAGACCACTGCCCTGCTGTGGGTTCGGCGCCTGGAACCTCCTGGGACCTAACCCTAACCCTAACCCTACCCCGAACCGGGAGCCTGCACCGACACCTAAGCCTGCCTCGATCCCTACTCCTGCATTTGAGCCGCGTTCTGGCATGCGCCCTCACTTCATCCCTCGAGGGAGATCACGAGACCGGAGTCGCTTCGGCCCTGGCGACGTCCCTGGACCGAACCCTAACCCTAGCTAAGGCTCTCCCCTCATGGGGACCCAATTCCAACGTCTGACAGCATCACGCGCCTGGGGTCCAGAAGCGGTGCAGGCTGACTCGGCAAGGAACCTGGAAGCTCACCATGTCGTTTCCCAGGCCCGGCTGCAGCTCCCGAGAGGATTCCGGAGGCCTCCTCGACCACGGGAGGGACAACATGTGTGGCCCTGGCAGCCAAAGAGGGATCCTGACCGGCACCGTCCCTTGTGCCCTCAACTCAGCCCTTCGGGGAGACCACTGCCCTGCTGTGGGTTCGGCGCCTGGAACCTCCTGGGACCTAACCCTAACCCTAACCCTACCCCGAACCGGGAGCCTGCACCGACACCTAAGCCTGCCTCGATCCCTACTCCTGCATTTGAGCCGCGTTCTGGCATGCGCCCTCACTTCATCCCTCGAGGGAGATCACGAGACCGGAGTCGCTTCGGCCCTGGCGACGTCCCTGGACCGAACCCTAACCCTAGCTAAGGCTCTCCCCTCATGGGGACCCAATTCCAACGTCTGACAGCATCACGCGCCTGGGGTCCAGAAGCGGTGCAGGCTGACTCGGCAAGGAACCTGGAAGCTCACCATGTCGTTTCCCAGGCCCGGCTGCAGCTCCCGAGAGGATTCCGGAGGCCTCCTCGACCACGGGAGGGACAACATGTGTGGCCCTGGCAGCCAAAGAGGGATCCTGACCGGCACCGTCCCTTGTGCCCTCAACTCAGCCCTTCGGGGAGACCACTGCCCTGCTGTGGGTTCGGCGCCTGGAACCTCCTGGGACCTAACCCTAACCCTAACCCTACCCCGAACCGGGAGCCTGCACCGACACCTAAGCCTGCCTCGATCCCTACTCCTGCATTTGAGCCGCGTTCTGGCATGCGCCCTCACTTCATCCCTCGAGGGAGATCACGAGACCGGAGTCGCTTCGGCCCTGGCGACGTCCCTGGACCGAACCCTAACCCTAGCTAAGGCTCTCCCCTCATGGGGACCCAATTCCAACGTCTGACAGCATCACGCGCCTGGGGTCCAGAAGCGGTGCAGGCTGACTCGGCAAGGAACCTGGAAGCTCACCATGTCGTTTCCCAGGCCCGGCTGCAGCTCCCGAGAGGATTCCGGAGGCCTCCTCGACCACGGGAGGGACAACATGTGTGGCCCTGGCAGCCAAAGAGGGATCCTGACCGGCACCGTCCCTTGTGCCCTCAACTCAGCCCTTCGGGGAGACCACTGCCCTGCTGTGGGTTCGGCGCCTGGAACCTCCTGGGACCTAACCCTAACCCTAACCCTACCCCGAACCGGGAGCCTGCACCGACACCTAAGCCTGCCTCGATCCCTACTCCTGCATTTGAGCCGCGTTCTGGCATGCGCCCTCACTTCATCCCTCGAGGGAGATCACGAGACCGGAGTCGCTTCGGCCCTGGCGACGTCCCTGGACCGAACCCTAACCCTAGCTAAGGCTCTCCCCTCATGGGGACCCAATTCCAACGTCTGACAGCATCACGCGCCTGGGGTCCAGAAGCGGTGCAGGCTGACTCGGCAAGGAACCTGGAAGCTCACCATGTCGTTTCCCAGGCCCGGCTGCAGCTCCCGAGAGGATTCCGGAGGCCTCCTCGACCACGGGAGGGACAACATGTGTGGCCCTGGCAGCCAAAGAGGGATCCTGACCGGCACCGTCCCTTGTGCCCTCAACTCAGCCCTTCGGGGAGACCACTGCCCTGCTGTGGGTTCGGCGCCTGGAACCTCCTGGGACCTAACCCTAACCCTAACCCTACCCCGAACCGGGAGCCTGCACCGACACCTAAGCCTGCCTCGATCCCTACTCCTGCATTTGAGCCGCGTTCTGGCATGCGCCCTCACTTCATCCCTCGAGGGAGATCACGAGACCGGAGTCGCTTCGGCCCTGGCGACGTCCCTGGACCGAACCCTAACCCTAGCTAAGGCTCTCCCCTCATGGGGACCCAATTCCAACGTCTGACAGCATCACGCGCCTGGGGTCCAGAAGCGGTGCAGGCTGACTCGGCAAGGAACCTGGAAGCTCACCATGTCGTTTCCCAGGCCCGGCTGCAGCTCCCGAGAGGATTCCGGAGGCCTCCTCGACCACGGGAGGGACAACATGTGTGGCCCTGGCAGCCAAAGAGGGATCCTGACCGGCACCGTCCCTTGTGCCCTCAACTCAGCCCTTCGGGGAGACCACTGCCCTGCTGTGGGTTCGGCGCCTGGAACCTCCTGGGACCTAACCCTAACCCTAACCCTACCCCGAACCGGGAGCCTGCACCGACACCTAAGCCTGCCTCGATCCCTACTCCTGCATTTGAGCCGCGTTCTGGCATGCGCCCTCACTTCATCCCTCGAGGGAGATCACGAGACCGGAGTCGCTTCGGCCCTGGCGACGTCCCTGGACCGAACCCTAACCCTAGCTAAGGCTCTCCCCTCATGGGGACCCAATTCCAACGTCTGACAGCATCACGCGCCTGGGGTCCAGAAGCGGTGCAGGCTGACTCGGCAAGGAACCTGGAAGCTCACCATGTCGTTTCCCAGGCCCGGCTGCAGCTCCCGAGAGGATTCCGGAGGCCTCCTCGACCACGGGAGGGACAACATGTGTGGCCCTGGCAGCCAAAGAGGGATCCTGACCGGCACCGTCCCTTGTGCCCTCAACTCAGCCCTTCGGGGAGACCACTGCCCTGCTGTGGGTTCGGCGCCTGGAACCTCCTGGGACCTAACCCTAACCCTAACCCTACCCCGAACCGGGAGCCTGCACCGACACCTAAGCCTGCCTCGATCCCTACTCCTGCATTTGAGCCGCGTTCTGGCATGCGCCCTCACTTCATCCCTCGAGGGAGATCACGAGACCGGAGTCGCTTCGGCCCTGGCGACGTCCCTGGACCGAACCCTAACCCTAGCTAAGGCTCTCCCCTCATGGGGACCCAATTCCAACGTCTGACAGCATCACGCGCCTGGGGTCCAGAAGCGGTGCAGGCTGACTCGGCAAGGAACCTGGAAGCTCACCATGTCGTTTCCCAGGCCCGGCTGCAGCTCCCGAGAGGATTCCGGAGGCCTCCTCGACCACGGGAGGGACAACATGTGTGGCCCTGGCAGCCAAAGAGGGATCCTGACCGGCACCGTCCCTTGTGCCCTCAACTCAGCCCTTCGGGGAGACCACTGCCCTGCTGTGGGTTCGGCGCCTGGAACCTCCTGGGACCTAACCCTAACCCTAACCCTACCCCGAACCGGGAGCCTGCACCGACACCTAAGCCTGCCTCGATCCCTACTCCTGCATTTGAGCCGCGTTCTGGCATGCGCCCTCACTTCATCCCTCGAGGGAGATCACGAGACCGGAGTCGCTTCGGCCCTGGCGACGTCCCTGGACCGAACCCTAACCCTAGCTAAGGCTCTCCCCTCATGGGGACCCAATTCCAACGTCTGACAGCATCACGCGCCTGGGGTCCAGAAGCGGTGCAGGCTGACTCGGCAAGGAACCTGGAAGCTCACCATGTCGTTTCCCAGGCCCGGCTGCAGCTCCCGAGAGGATTCCGGAGGCCTCCTCGACCACGGGAGGGACAACATGTGTGGCCCTGGCAGCCAAAGAGGGATCCTGACCGGCACCGTCCCTTGTGCCCTCAACTCAGCCCTTCGGGGAGACCACTGCCCTGCTGTGGGTTCGGCGCCTGGAACCTCCTGGGACCTAACCCTAACCCTAACCCTACCCCGAACCGGGAGCCTGCACCGACACCTAAGCCTGCCTCGATCCCTACTCCTGCATTTGAGCCGCGTTCTGGCATGCGCCCTCACTTCATCCCTCGAGGGAGATCACGAGACCGGAGTCGCTTCGGCCCTGGCGACGTCCCTGGACCGAACCCTAACCCTAGCTAAGGCTCTCCCCTCATGGGGACCCAATTCCAACGTCTGACAGCATCACGCGCCTGGGGTCCAGAAGCGGTGCAGGCTGACTCGGCAAGGAACCTGGAAGCTCACCATGTCGTTTCCCAGGCCCGGCTGCAGCTCCCGAGAGGATTCCGGAGGCCTCCTCGACCACGGGAGGGACAACATGTGTGGCCCTGGCAGCCAAAGAGGGATCCTGACCGGCACCGTCCCTTGTGCCCTCAACTCAGCCCTTCGGGGAGACCACTGCCCTGCTGTGGGTTCGGCGCCTGGAACCTCCTGGGACCTAACCCTAACCCTAACCCTACCCCGAACCGGGAGCCTGCACCGACACCTAAGCCTGCCTCGATCCCTACTCCTGCATTTGAGCCGCGTTCTGGCATGCACCCTCACTTCATCCCTCGAGGGAGATCACGAGACCGGAGTCGCTTCGGCCCTGGCGACGTCCCTGGACCGAACCCTAACCCTAGCTAAGGCTCTCCCCTCATGGGGACCCAATTCCAACGTCTGACAGCATCACGCGCCTGGGGTCCAGAAGCGGTGCAGGCTGACTCGGCAAGGAACCTGGAAGCTCACCATGTCGTTTCCCAGGCCCGGCTGCAGCTCCCGAGAGGATTCCGGAGGCCTCCTCGACCACGGGAGGGACAACATGTGTGGCCCTGGCAGCCAAAGAGGGATCCTGACCGGCACCGTCCCTTGTGCCCTCAACTCAGCCCTTCGGGGAGACCACTGCCCTGCTGTGGGTTCGGCGCCTGGAACCTCCTGGGACCTAACCCTAACCCTAACCCTACCCCGAACCGGGAGCCTGCACCGACACCTAAGCCTGCCTCGATCCCTACTCCTGCATTTGAGCCGCGTTCTGGCATGCGCCCTCACTTCATCCCTCGAGGGAGATCACGAGACCGGAGTCGCTTCGGCCCTGGCGACGTCCCTGGACCGAACCCTAACCCTAGCTAAGGCTCTCCCCTCATGGGGACCCAATTCCAACGTCTGACAGCATCACGCGCCTGGGGTCCAGAAGCGGTGCAGGCTGACTCGGCAAGGAACCTGGAAGCTCACCATGTCGTTTCCCAGGCCCGGCTGCAGCTCCCGAGAGGATTCCGGAGGCCTCCTCGACCACGGGAGGGACAACATGTGTGGCCCTGGCAGCCAAAGAGGGATCCTGACCGGCACCGTCCCTTGTGCCCTCAACTCAGCCCTTCGGGGAGACCACTGCCCTGCTGTGGGTTCGGCGCCTGGAACCTCCTGGGACCTAACCCTAACCCTAACCCTACCCCGAACCGGGAGCCTGCACCGACACCTAAGCCTGCCTCGATCCCTACTCCTGCATTTGAGCCGCGTTCTGGCATGCGCCCTCACTTCATCCCTCGAGGGAGATCACGAGACCGGAGTCGCTTCGGCCCTGGCGACGTCCCTGGACCGAACCCTAACCCTAGCTAAGGCTCTCCCCTCATGGGGACCCAATTCCAACGTCTGACAGCATCACGCGCCTGGGGTCCAGAAGCGGTGCAGGCTGACTCGGCAAGGAACCTGGAAGCTCACCATGTCGTTTCCCAGGCCCGGCTGCAGCTCCCGAGAGGATTCCGGAGGCCTCCTCGACCACGGGAGGGACAACATGTGTGGCCCTGGCAGCCAAAGAGGGATCCTGACCGGCACCGTCCCTTGTGCCCTCAACTCAGCCCTTCGGGGAGACCACTGCCCTGCTGTGGGTTCGGCGCCTGGAACCTCCTGGGACCTAACCCTAACCCTAACCCTACCCCGAACCGGGAGCCTGCACCGACACCTAAGCCTGCCTCGATCCCTACTCCTGCATTTGAGCCGCGTTCTGGCATGCACCCTCACTTCAGCCCTCGAGGGAGATCACGAGAACGGAGTCGCTTCGGCCCTGGCGACGTCCCTGGACCGAACCCTAACCCTAGCTAAGGCTCTCCCCTCATGGGGACCCAATTCCAACGTCTGACAGCATCACGCGCCTGGGGTCCAGAAGCGGTGCAGGCTGACTCGGCAAGGAACCTGGAAGCTCACCATGTCGTTTCCCAGGCCCGGCTGCAGCTCCCGAGAGGATTCCGGAGGCCTCCTCGACCACGGGAGGGACAACATGTGTGGCCCTGGCAGCCAAAGAGGGATCCTGACCGGCACCGTCCCTTGTGCCCTCAACTCAGCCCTTCGGGGAGACCACTGCCCTGCTGTGGGTTCGGCGCCTGGAACCTCCTGGGACCTAACCCTAACCCTAACCCTACCCCGAACCGGGAGCCTGCACCGACACCTAAGCCTGCCTCGATCCCTACTCCTGCATTTGAGCCGCGTTCTGGCATGCGCCCTCACTTCATCCCTCGAGGGAGATCACGAGACCGGAGTCGCTTCGGCCCTGGCGACGTCCCTGGACCGAACCCTAACCCTAGCTAAGGCTCTCCCCTCATGGGGACCCAATTCCAACGTCTGACAGCATCACGCGCCTGGGGTCCAGAAGCGGTGCAGGCTGACTCGGCAAGGAACCTGGAAGCTCACCATGTCGTTTCCCAGGCCCGGCTGCAGCTCCCGAGAGGATTCCGGAGGCCTCCTCGACCACGGGAGGGACAACATGTGTGGCCCTGGCAGCCAAAGAGGGATCCTGACCGGCACCGTCCCTTGTGCCCTCAACTCAGCCCTTCGGGGAGACCACTGCCCTGCTGTGGGTTCGGCGCCTGGAACCTCCTGGGACCTAACCCTAACCCTAACCCTACCCCGAACCGGGAGCCTGCACCGACACCTAAGCCTGCCTCGATCCCTACTCCTGCATTTGAGCCGCGTTCTGGCATGCGCCCTCACTTCATCCCTCGAGGGAGATCACGAGACCGGAGTCGCTTCGGCCCTGGCGACGTCCCTGGACCGAACCCTAACCCTAGCTAAGGCTCTCCCCTCATGGGGACCCAATTCCAACGTCTGACAGCATCACGCGCCTGGGGTCCAGAAGCGGTGCAGGCTGACTCGGCAAGGAACCTGGAAGCTCACCATGTCGTTTCCCAGGCCCGGCTGCAGCTCCCGAGAGGATTCCGGAGGCCTCCTCGACCACGGGAGGGACAACATGTGTGGCCCTGGCAGCCAAAGAGGGATCCTGACCGGCACCGTCCCTTGTGCCCTCAACTCAGCCCTTCGGGGAGACCACTGCCCTGCTGTGGGTTCGGCGCCTGGAACCTCCTGGGACCTAACCCTAACCCTAACCCTACCCCGAACCGGGAGCCTGCACCGACACCTAAGCCTGCCTCGATCCCTACTCCTGCATTTGAGCCGCGTTCTGGCATGCGCCCTCACTTCATCCCTCGAGGGAGATCACGAGACCGGAGTCGCTTCGGCCCTGGCGACGTCCCTGGACCGAACCCTAACCCTAGCTAAGGCTCTCCCCTCATGGGGACCCAATTCCAACGTCTGACAGCATCACGCGCCTGGGGTCCAGAAGCGGTGCAGGCTGACTCGGCAAGGAACCTGGAAGCTCACCATGTCGTTTCCCAGGCCCGGCTGCAGCTCCCGAGAGGATTCCGGAGGCCTCCTCGACCACGGGAGGGACAACATGTGTGGCCCTGGCAGCCAAAGAGGGATCCTGACCGGCACCGTCCCTTGTGCCCTCAACTCAGCCCTTCGGGGAGACCACTGCCCTGCTGTGGGTTCGGCGCCTGGAACCTCCTGGGACCTAACCCTAACCCTAACCCTACCCCGAACCGGGAGCCTGCACCGACACCTAAGCCTGCCTCGATCCCTACTCCTGCATTTGAGCCGCGTTCTGGCATGCGCCCTCACTTCATCCCTCGAGGGAGATCACGAGACCGGAGTCGCTTCGGCCCTGGCGACGTCCCTGGACCGAACCCTAACCCTAGCTAAGGCTCTCCCCTCATGGGGACCCAATTCCAACGTCTGACAGCATCACGCGCCTGGGGTCCAGAAGCGGTGCAGGCTGACTCGGCAAGGAACCTGGAAGCTCACCATGTCGTTTCCCAGGCCCGGCTGCAGCTCCCGAGAGGATTCCGGAGGCCTCCTCGACCACGGGAGGGACAACATGTGTGGCCCTGGCAGCCAAAGAGGGATCCTGACCGGCACCGTCCCTTGTGCCCTCAACTCAGCCCTTCGGGGAGACCACTGCCCTGCTGTGGGTTCGGCGCCTGGAACCTCCTGGGACCTAACCCTAACCCTAACCCTACCCCGAACCGGGAGCCTGCACCGACACCTAAGCCTGCCTCGATCCCTACTCCTGCATTTGAGCCGCGTTCTGGCATGCGCCCTCACTTCATCCCTCGAGGGAGATCACGAGACCGGAGTCGCTTCGGCCCTGGCGACGTCCCTGGACCGAACCCTAACCCTAGCTAAGGCTCTCCCCTCATGGGGACCCAATTCCAACGTCTGACAGCATCACGCGCCTGGGGTCCAGAAGCGGTGCAGGCTGACTCGGCAAGGAACCTGGAAGCTCACCATGTCGTTTCCCAGGCCCGGCTGCAGCTCCCGAGAGGATTCCGGAGGCCTCCTCGACCACGGGAGGGACAACATGTGTGGCCCTGGCAGCCAAAGAGGGATCCTGACCGGCACCGTCCCTTGTGCCCTCAACTCAGCCCTTCGGGGAGACCACTGCCCTGCTGTGGGTTCGGCGCCTGGAACCTCCTGGGACCTAACCCTAACCCTAACCCTACCCCGAACCGGGAGCCTGCACCGACACCTAAGCCTGCCTCGATCCCTACTCCTGCATTTGAGCCGCGTTCTGGCATGCGCCCTCACTTCATCCCTCGAGGGAGATCACGAGACCGGAGTCGCTTCGGCCCTGGCGACGTCCCTGGACCGAACCCTAACCCTAGCTAAGGCTCTCCCCTCATGGGGACCCAATTCCAACGTCTGACAGCATCACGCGCCTGGGGTCCAGAAGCGGTGCAGGCTGACTCGGCAAGGAACCTGGAAGCTCACCATGTCGTTTCCCAGGCCCGGCTGCAGCTCCCGAGAGGATTCCGGAGGCCTCCTCGACCACGGGAGGGACAACATGTGTGGCCCTGGCAGCCAAAGAGGGATCCTGACCGGCACCGTCCCTTGTGCCCTCAACTCAGCCCTTCGGGGAGACCACTGCCCTGCTGTGGGTTCGGCGCCTGGAACCTCCTGGGACCTAACCCTAACCCTAACCCTACCCCGAACCGGGAGCCTGCACCGACACCTAAGCCTGCCTCGATCCCTACTCCTGCATTTGAGCCGCGTTCTGGCATGCGCCCTCACTTCATCCCTCGAGGGAGATCACGAGACCGGAGTCGCTTCGGCCCTGGCGACGTCCCTGGACCGAACCCTAACCCTAGCTAAGGCTCTCCCCTCATGGGGACCCAATTCCAACGTCTGACAGCATCACGCGCCTGGGGTCCAGAAGCGGTGCAGGCTGACTCGGCAAGGAACCTGGAAGCTCACCATGTCGTTTCCCAGGCCCGGCTGCAGCTCCCGAGAGGATTCCGGAGGCCTCCTCGACCACGGGAGGGACAACATGTGTGGCCCTGGCAGCCAAAGAGGGATCCTGACCGGCACCGTCCCTTGTGCCCTCAACTCAGCCCTTCGGGGAGACCACTGCCCTGCTGTGGGTTCGGCGCCTGGAACCTCCTGGGACCTAACCCTAACCCTAACCCTACCCCGAACCGGGAGCCTGCACCGACACCTAAGCCTGCCTCGATCCCTACTCCTGCATTTGAGCCGCGTTCTGGCATGCGCCCTCACTTCATCCCTCGAGGGAGATCACGAGACCGGAGTCGCTTCGGCCCTGGCGACGTCCCTGGACCGAACCCTAACCCTAGCTAAGGCTCTCCCCTCATGGGGACCCAATTCCAACGTCTGACAGCATCACGCGCCTGGGGTCCAGAAGCGGTGCAGGCTGACTCGGCAAGGAACCTGGAAGCTCACCATGTCGTTTCCCAGGCCCGGCTGCAGCTCCCGAGAGGATTCCGGAGGCCTCCTCGACCACGGGAGGGACAACATGTGTGGCCCTGGCAGCCAAAGAGGGATCCTGACCGGCACCGTCCCTTGTGCCCTCAACTCAGCCCTTCGGGGAGACCACTGCCCTGCTGTGGGTTCGGCGCCTGGAACCTCCTGGGACCTAACCCTAACCCTAACCCTACCCCGAACCGGGAGCCTGCACCGACACCTAAGCCTGCCTCGATCCCTACTCCTGCATTTGAGCCGCGTTCTGGCATGCGCCCTCACTTCATCCCTCGAGGGAGATCACGAGACCGGAGTCGCTTCGGCCCTGGCGACGTCCCTGGACCGAACCCTAACCCTAGCTAAGGCTCTCCCCTCATGGGGACCCAATTCCAACGTCTGACAGCATCACGCGCCTGGGGTCCAGAAGCGGTGCAGGCTGACTCGGCAAGGAACCTGGAAGCTCACCATGTCGTTTCCCAGGCCCGGCTGCAGCTCCCGAGAGGATTCCGGAGGCCTCCTCGACCACGGGAGGGACAACATGTGTGGCCCTGGCAGCCAAAGAGGGATCCTGACCGGCACCGTCCCTTGTGCCCTCAACTCAGCCCTTCGGGGAGACCACTGCCCTGCTGTGGGTTCGGCGCCTGGAACCTCCTGGGACCTAACCCTAACCCTAACCCTACCCCGAACCGGGAGCCTGCACCGACACCTAAGCCTGCCTCGATCCCTACTCCTGCATTTGAGCCGCGTTCTGGCATGCGCCCTCACTTCATCCCTCGAGGGAGATCACGAGACCGGAGTCGCTTCGGCCCTGGCGACGTCCCTGGACCGAACCCTAACCCTAGCTAAGGCTCTCCCCTCATGGGGACCCAATTCCAACGTCTGACAGCATCACGCGCCTGGGGTCCAGAAGCGGTGCAGGCTGACTCGGCAAGGAACCTGGAAGCTCACCATGTCGTTTCCCAGGCCCGGCTGCAGCTCCCGAGAGGATTCCGGAGGCCTCCTCGACCACGGGAGGGACAACATGTGTGGCCCTGGCAGCCAAAGAGGGATCCTGACCGGCACCGTCCCTTGTGCCCTCAACTCAGCCCTTCGGGGAGACCACTGCCCTGCTGTGGGTTCGGCGCCTGGAACCTCCTGGGACCTAACCCTAACCCTAACCCTACCCCGAACCGGGAGCCTGCACCGACACCTAAGCCTGCCTCGATCCCTACTCCTGCATTTGAGCCGCGTTCTGGCATGCGCCCTCACTTCATCCCTCGAGGGAGATCACGAGACCGGAGTCGCTTCGGCCCTGGCGACGTCCCTGGACCGAACCCTAACCCTAGCTAAGGCTCTCCCCTCATGGGGACCCAATTCCAACGTCTGACAGCATCACGCGCCTGGGGTCCAGAAGCGGTGCAGGCTGACTCGGCAAGGAACCTGGAAGCTCACCATGTCGTTTCCCAGGCCCGGCTGCAGCTCCCGAGAGGATTCCGGAGGCCTCCTCGACCACGGGAGGGACAACATGTGTGGCCCTGGCAGCCAAAGAGGGATCCTGACCGGCACCGTCCCTTGTGCCCTCAACTCAGCCCTTCGGGGAGACCACTGCCCTGCTGTGGGTTCGGCGCCTGGAACCTCCTGGGACCTAACCCTAACCCTAACCCTACCCCGAACCGGGAGCCTGCACCGACACCTAAGCCTGCCTCGATCCCTAATCCTGCATTTGAGCCGCGTTCTGGCATGCGCCCTCACTTCAGCCCTCGAGGGAGATCACGAGACCGGAGTCGCTTCGGCCCTGGCGACGTCCCTGGACCGAACCCTAACCCTAGCTAAGGCTCTCCCCTCATGGGGACCCAATTCCAACGTCTGACAGCATCACGCGCCTGGGGTCCAGAAGCGGTGCAGGCTGACTCGGCAAGGAACCTGGAAGCTCACCATGTCGTTTCCCAGGCCCGGCTGCAGCTCCCGAGAGGATTCCGGAGGCCTCCTCGACCACGGGAGGGACAACATGTGTGGCCCTGGCAGCCAAAGAGGGATCCTGACCGGCACCGTCCCTTGTGCCCTCAACTCAGCCCTTCGGGGAGACCACTGCCCTGCTGTGGGTTCGGCGCCTGGAACCTCCTGGGACCTAACCCTAACCCTAACCCTACCCCGAACCGGGAGCCTGCACCGACACCTAAGCCTGCCTCGATCCCTAATCCTGCATTTGAGCCGCGTTCTGGCATGCGCCCTCACTTCATCCCTCGAGGGAGATCACGAGACCGGAGTCGCTTCGGCCCTGGCGACGTCCCTGGACCGAACCCTAACCCTAGCTAAGGCTCTCCCCTCATGGGGACCCAATTCCAACGTCTGACAGCATCACGCGCCTGGGGTCCAGAAGCGGTGCAGGCTGACTCGGCAAGGAACCTGGAAGCTCACCATGTCGTTTCCCAGGCCCGGCTGCAGCTCCCGAGAGGATTCCGGAGGCCTCCTCGACCACGGGAGGGACAACATGTGTGGCCCTGGCAGCCAAAGAGGGATCCTGACCGGCACCGTCCCTTGTGCCCTCAACTCAGCCCTTTGGGGAGACCACTGCCCTGCTGTGGGTTCGGCGCCTGGAACCTCCTGGGACCTAACCCTAACCCTAACCCTACCCCGAACCGGGAGCCTGCACCGACACCTAAGCCTGCCTCGATCCCTACTCCTGCATTTGAGCAGCCTTCTGCCATGGGCCCTCACTTCAGCCCTCGAGGGAGATCACGAGACTGGAGTCGATTTGGCCCTTGCAACGTCTCTGGACGGAACCCTAACCCTAGTTAAGGCTCTCCCCTCATGGGGACCCAATTCAAACGTCTGACAACACCACGCACCTGGGGTCCCGAAGCGGTGCAGACTGACTCGATATGGAAACTGGAAGCTCACTATGACGTTTACCAGCCCCGGCTGCCGCTGCCTGAAAGGATTCTGGATGCCTCGTAGACCACGGGCAGAATAAAATGTGTTGCCTTGGCAGCCAAAGAGGGATCCTGACTGGCACAGTCCCTTGTGCCCTCAACTCAGCCCTTCGTGGAGACCACTGCCCTGCTGTGGGTTCGGCGCCTGGAACCTCTTGGGTCCTGACGCTAACCCTACCCCGAACCGGGAGCCTGCACCGACACCTAAGCCTGCCTCGATCCCAAACCCTGCATTTGAGCCGCATTCTGGCATAGGCCCTCAGTTCATCGCTCGAGGGAGATCACGAGACTGGAGTCGCTTCGGCCCTGGCGACGTCCCTGGACAGAACCCTAACCCTAGCTAAGGCTCTCTCCTCATGGGGACCTAATTCCAACGTCTGACAGCATCACGCGCCTGCGGTCCTGATGAGGTGCAGGCTGACTCGGCAAGGATCCTGTAAGCTCACCATGTTGTTTCCCTGCCCGGCTGCAGCTCCCGAGAGGATTCCGGAGGCCTCCTCGACCAGGGATGGATGCACGTGTGTGGCCATGGCAGCCAAAGACGTATCAAGGGCGGCACCGTCCCTTGTGCACTGAACTCAGCCCTTTGTGGAGACCACTGTCCTGCTGTGGGTTCGGCGCCTGGAACCTCCTGGGACCTAAACCTAACCCTAACCCTACCCCGATCCGGGACCCTCCACCGAAACTAAGCCTGCCTCGATCCCTAACCCTTCAATTCATCGCCTTCTGGCATGGGCCCTCACTTCAGCCCTTGAGGGAGATCACGAGACTGGAGTCGCTTCGGTCCTGGCGATGTCCCTGGACCGAACTCTAACCTTAGCGAACGCTCAGTCCCCATGGGGACCCAATTCCAACGTCTGAAAACACCACGCGCCTGGAGTCCAGAAGCGGTGCAACCTCACGCGGCATGGAACCTGGAAGCTCACCATATCATTTCCCAGGCCCAGCTGCAGCTGCCCGAGAGGATTCCGGAGGCCTCCTCGACCGGGGTCTGATCGACATGTGTGGCTTTGGCAGCCAAAGAGGGATCCTGTCCGGCACCGTCACTTGTGCCCTCAACTTAGCCTTTCACGGAGACCACGACCTTGCTGTGGGTTCGGCGCCTGGAGCTCCTTGGAGCTTACACTAACCCTAAACCTTCCCCGATCCGAGACCCTCGACCGAAACCTAAGCCTGCCTCGATGCCTAACCCTGCAATTGAGCCGCCTTCTGACATGGGGCCTCACTTCATCCCTCGAGGGAGATCACAAGACTGGAGTCGCTTCGGCCCTGGCGACATCCCTTTTCCAAACTGAATCCTAACTAAGGCTCTCTCCCCGTGGGGACCCAATCCCAATGTCTGACAACACCATACGCCTTGGGACCTGAAGGGTTGCATGGTCACTTGGTTTGGTATCTGGAAGCTCACCATATCGTTTCCCACGGAGTCAGATGATAAGAGGCTGTTAAGTAGAGGGAAGAATCTCAGGGTTCCTGGAGGGTTACTGAATAGGAGTATGGGCTAAATGGGTGATGGGCATTAGGGGTGGACCTTGGGATGAGTATTGGGTATATTTTGTACTTGATGGATCACTAAATTCTACTGCTGAAACTGTATTCCTCTATAAGGTAACTAACTTGGGCTTCAATTTTAAAAGGAAGAAATATTAAAAATAAGTAAAGCAGCTGCCAGAGAGGATTCCTGAGTCTTCCCCGACCAGGCGCTCATAGAGTTGTGTGGCCTTGGAAGAACAGAGTCTGACCCTGCCCGGCACTCTCCCTTGTGCCCTGAACTCAGTCCTTCGGGGAGACAGCTGAAGTGTTCTGGATTCAGCACCTGGGGCCTCCTGGGACGCAACCCCAACCCTACCCTTAACCGGACGCTCCTCCGAATCCTAAGCTGGCCTTGAACCCTATCCCTTCATTTTAACCTCACCTTCACATGAGCCCTCACTTCATCTCTCGAGGGAGATCTTGAGACTGGAGTCACTTCGATCCTGGCTACGTCCCTGGTCCAAACACTAACCGTAGCTAAGTCTCTCTCCCCTTGTGGACCCAATCCCAAAGTCTGGCAACACCACGCGCCTGCGGTTCCAGAAGCGGCACAGTGTCCCTCGGCATGGTGCCTGGAACCTCACAATGTCATTCTGCAGGCCCGGCTGCAGTTGTCTGAGAGAATTCCTGAGGCCTACCCGACCAGTGGCGCATAGATTTGCATGGCCAGGAAGCCAAAGACTGAACGTTCCCGGCCCTGTCCCCTGTGCCCTCAACTTAGCCCATTCGGGTGACCACTGCCCTGCTGTGGGTTCAGTACCTGGAGCCTCTTGGGTCCTAACCGAAACCCTACCCCTAACTGGAAACCTCAACCGAATCCTAACCCGATCTTGAAACCTAATCAAACAATTGACCCCCGCTGTCTCCTGGTCCCTTACTTCATTCCTCTAGGGAGATCACGAGACTGGAGTTGCTTTGGCCCTGGCAACGTCCTGGACCCAACCCTAACCCTAGCTCAGACTCTCTCCCAATGGGGATGTAAGCAACAAACCATAAATCGTCGATGAGAAAAATTGAAGAAACCCAAAGAAATGGAAAACATTCCATGCTCACGTATTAGAAGAACAAACATTGTTAAGATGTCAATACTACCAAAGCAGTCGACACACTCAATGCAATCCCTATCAAAATAACACGAGCTTTCTCCACAGAGCTAGAACAAACAACCCTAAATTGTGTAAGGATCAAGAAAAGATACCAAAAGCCAAAGTCATGTTGAAAAAGAACACAAAGGTGGAAACGTGACTATTTTGGATTTATGGTGTATTAGAAAGCTGCATTCATCAAGATAGTATGTACAGGCACAGAAACGATGACAGACGTCAATGGAACAGAACATGGAACCCAGAAATATACCCTCAAACATATGGTGAGTAATCTTTGTTAACACAGAAAGAATATCCAATGGAATCAGAGTCTCTTCAGCAAATGGTACTCGGAATACTGGACAGTGAGAATGATGAACCTGGACACTGTCCTTAAACGACACACACACACACACGCACACACACACACACACACACACACACACACCTCATAATGGATGAATTATCTAAATGTAAGTCAGGAACATTCAAAATCCTAGAGGAGATAACAGGCAATGTACCTCCTTGATCCTGGCCGCAGCAACTTCTCGCTTGTCATGTCTCCAGAAGCAAGGGCAATAAAAACCACAATGAACTATTGGGTCCTGAAGATAAAAAGCTTCTGCACAGCAGGGGACAAAATCAGCTAAACTAAAAGGCAACTGAATGAAATGGGAGAAGATATTTGCAGGTGACATATGAGATAAGGGGTTAGTATCCAAATTCTATAAAAAACTGATCACCCTCAATACCCAGAAACCAAATAATCCAGTGAAGAAATGGGCAAAAGACATGAAGACACACTTTAAGAAAGATGACATCCAGATCGGTCACACATGAAAAGATGCTCAATCTCACTGGTCATCACTGAAATACAAATCAAACCCACAATGAGATATCCCCTCACACCTATCAGAATGGCTAAAATTAACATCTCTGGAAACGACAGATGTTGGCAAGGATGCAGGGAAAGGGAACCCTTTTGCAATGCTGGTGCGAATGCAAAGTGGTGTAGCCATTCTGGACAATAGTATGGAGATTCGTCACCAAAACAAAAAAATAGAACTACACTAGGACCCAGCAATTGCACTACTAGGTATTTATCCAAAAGATACACTAACGCTGACTCGTAGTGGCACGTGTACTCCAATATTTCTAGCAGCATTCTCAACAATAGCTAAGTTATGCAAAGAGCCCAAATGACCACTGACAGATGAATGGATAAAGAAGATATGGTATATTCATACAATGGACTATTACTTGGCGATCAAAAAGAATGAAATCTCGCTCTTTGCAACAACGGGGATGGAACCGGACTTTCTTAAGCTAAGCAAAATATGTCAGAGAACGACACACATCCTATGATTTCTCTCATCTGTCGAATTTAATGAAACTGATGAACATAGTGCAAGGAAAGCAAAATAAGATACACACAGAGACGGAGTCAAATGATAAGAGGCTGTTAAGTAGAGGGAAGAATCTCAGGGTTCCTGGAGGGTTACTGAATAGGAGTATGGGCTAAATGGGTGATGGGCATTAGGGGTGGACCTTGGGATGAGTATTGGGTATATTTTGTACTTGATGGATCACTAAATTCTACTGCTGAAACTGTATTCCTCTATAAGGTAACTAACTTGGGCTTCAATTTTAAAAGGAAGAAATATTAAAAATAAGTAAAGAAATGTACCACCAGTCAAAAGAAAAGTATATTTAAATCGGGCTCTTGAGTGGAAAGGAAAGACTAAAAGTGTCACAGACTGAAAGGATCAGAGAAAACATCAAGAAACAATGACAAAACAACTTGTAGAATGGGACTAAATATATACCTATCAATAATCACTCTGACTATAAATGGACTAAATGCTCCAATCCAAAGACATTGGATAGGGCGTCAGAATGGACAGAACAGACAAACAAACAAGCAAAGAAAAAACAATGTCTATCTAGATGCTGCCTACAAAGCCTTATTCGGACTTAAGTCTCCTGCAGATTTGTTATTTTTTTTAAATTTCTTTAATGTTTATTTATTTTTGAGACAGAGAGAGACCGAGCATGAACGGGGGAGGGTCAGAGAGAGGGAGACACAGAATCTGAAACAGGCTCCAGGCTCTGAGCTGTCAGCACAGAGCCCGACACGGGGCTCGACCTCAGGGACTGTGAGATCATGACCTGAGCCGAAGTCGGCCCCTTAACCGACTGAGCCACCCAGGCGCCCCAAGTCTCCTGCAGATTTGAAGTGAGGGAATGAAGAAATATTTATCATGCCAATAATGTCAAAAGAAAGCCAGTAGCCATACTTATATCAGGCAAAATAAACTTTAAAACCGAGACTCTATTTTGGTACCCTTTGGGTAAATACCTAATAGTGACATTGCATGCACCCAACATTTATAGCAGAATTATCAACAGTAGCCCAACTATGGGGAAAGCCCAAGTATCCATCAACTGATGAAGGTGTAAAGAATTTGTGGTGTGTGTATGTATACGTATGTATATGCATATGGACATATGTGTATGTTCATATATACATACATACGTATATACAATGAAATATAAGTCAGCTTCAAGAAGAATGAAATCTTGCCATTTGCAACGATGTGGATGGAGCTCGAATGTATTATGCTACATGAAATATGTCAATCAGAGAAAGACACATATATGATTTCACTCATGTGGAAGTTAAGAAACAAAACACATGAAAACTAAGGAAGGAGCCAGGAAAAGAGAAGCGTGGTAACAAACCACATGAGTCTCTTAATGTTAGAGAAAAAAAAATGTGAAAGTTGATGGAGGGAGATGGGTCAGCGCTGGGCTAGATGGAGGACGAGTATTAAGGAGAGCACTTGTTGTGATGAGCACTGGGTGTTGTATGTAAAGGATGAATCACCGAATTCTACTCCTAAACCCGAGAATGCACTGTATGTCAACTAAGACTTAAATTAAAATACATACATACATACAGCTATAACAAGAGATGAAGACAGACACGATCTCATACTAAAGGGGACAGCCAAACAAGAAGATCCAATGATTGTAAATTTTGATGCACCCAACATGCGATCACCAAGTATACAAAACATTTAGCAACAACCGTAAAGGAACTCATTTATAATAATAGGATGATAGTAGAGGACTTTAACACATCACTCACATCAATGGACAGAACCTATAAACAGAAAGTCAACAAGGAAACAATGGCTTTGAATGACACACTGGACCAGAAGGGTTTAACAGCTATATTCAGAACACTCCATAGTAAAATGGCAGAGTACACATTCTTATCAAACATACCTGTGGCGTTCTCCAGAATTGATCACATTCTAGGTCACAAATCAGGCCTCAAGAGGTACCCAACGACAGAGCTCAGACCAAGCATGTTTTCTAACCACAAAGCTAGGAAACTTGAAGTCAACCACAAAAAGAGGGCGGGGGGGGGGAGCCACAAATAAAGGGAGGTTAAGTAACATGCTACTAAATGAATGGGTCAAACAGGAAATCAATGAGAAAATACACTGAAACAAATGAAAATGAAAATACACTGGTAAAACCCTTTGGAATGCGGCAAAAGCAGTCTATGATGGAAGTATATAGCAATACAAGCCTACCTTAAAGAGCAAGAAAAATCTCAAACAATCCTAACTTACACCTAAGGGAATGAGTAAAAGAGCAGCAGAAGGAAGGAAATAATAGAGTTTAGGGCAGAAATAAGGAAAATAGAAACCAAAAAGACACTAGACCAAATCAATGAAAGCAGGGGCTGGATCATTGAAAGCAGTAATCAACTTGAAAACCTCCTAGGCAGACTCTTCACAAAGAAGACAGAAAGGACTCAAATAAATGAAATCACAAATAAGAAAGGAGAAATGACAGTCAACACCACAAAAATACAATTAGAAGATAATATTGTGAACAACTACATGCAACAAATTGGACACTCTGAGAAAAATGGACAAATTCCTAGAAACACACACACTACCAAAACTGAAACAGGAAGATACCTAAAATCTGAAAACAGAAAGATACCCCATCAGTAATTTAAAAAATCTCCTCCCAACACAAGGGGTCATGGCCAGATGGCTTCATTGATGAATTCTACCATCCATTCAAGGAAGAGGTAATATGTATTCTCCTCAAATTATTACAAAAAATGAAAAAAAGAAGGAAAACTTACAAATTCATCGTATGAGGCCATCATTACCCTGATACCAAAACGAGATGAAGCCTCCACTAAAACCGAAAACTGCAGCGGCGCCTGTGTGGGTCGGTCGGTTTACTGTCCAACTCTTAATTTTGGATGAGGACATTATCTTGCGGTACGTGGGTTTGAGTCCCACGTTGGGCCCTGCCATGACAGTGTGGGGCGTGGCCAGGATTCTCTCTCTCCCTGTCTCTCTGCCCCTCCCTCACTTTTATGTACACTATCTAAGGAAAGAAATAAGCATTTAAAAAGATGTTTAAAAAATTTTAAATAAAACTGCAGAGCAATAGCCTGATGACTATGTATGCCGAAATTCTCATTAAAATACCTTCAAATCAAAGTCCACAATACATTGATAGAATCATTTCCCATAATCAAGTGGGATATATTCCTGGGCTGCAAGCGTGGTTCCACATTCACATATCAATCAACATGATGCACCACAGTAATGGAAGAAAGGATAAGAACAATAGGATGCTTTCAACAGAGGTAGGAAAACTATTTGATAAAATGTCACATCCATTCATGATAAAAACCCTCAGCAAAGTACATTGGGACTCAACCTACCTGCACATAATAAAGGTCGTCTATGAAAAACCCAGAGCTCATCTCATCCTCAATGGGTAAAAATTGAGAGTTTTTCTTCCAAAGTCAGGGACAAGCTAGGAATGACCCCTCTCACCACTGTTATCCCACATAGTACGGGAAACCCTAACCACAGCACTCAGACAACAAAAAGAAATAAGAGGCATCCAAATCGGCAAGGAAGAAGTAGCACTTTCGCTGTTTGGAACTGACATGATAGGTTCTATTAAAAACTGAAAGGCTCCCTTAAAAATTGCTAGAATCGATATATATCAATTCGACAGGTCACAATCTACAGAAATCAAGGAACATAGATGTATTGAATTTCTAACACAAATCATGAATTAACACAGAGAGAAAGTAAGGGATCAATCCCATGGACAGGCTCACAAATACCACAAGAAACCAGGAATAAACCTAACCAAAGAGGTGAAAGACCTGTACTCTAAACGCTATGAAACACTGATGAAATAAATGGAAGAGGACACAAAGAAATGGACATACATTTCATGTTCATGGATGGGAAGCACAAAATACTGTTAAAATGTCTACACTCCTCAAAGCAATCTACACATATAATGAAATGAAGTGTGATAGGGATATCACACTCACAAAAGCATTTGTCACAGAACAAGAACAAATAATCTCAAAATGTGTATGGAATGACAAAAGTCCCCAAACAGCCAACACAAACTTGTAGAAGAAATGCAAAGCTGGAGACATCACAATTCCAGACTTTAGGTTATATTACAAAGCTATACTGATCAGAACAGTATGATCAGTATGTCCGTACTGAACAGTACTGACAAAACAACAACAAAACATAACAACAACAACAAACTCATACGCATAGATCAATAGCATGGACACCCAGAAATAAACTCACACCTCTATGGTCAATTCATTCTCAACAAAGCAGGAAAGAACATCCAGTGGAAAAAAAGATAGTCTTGGGACACATGGGTGGCCCAGTCAAGAAAGCGTGTGATGGTGGGTTCAGCTCAGGTCATGATCTCAGGGCAGTGCAGAGCATGCGTGGGATTCTCTCTCTCCATATCTCTCTGCCCCTCTTCTGCTTGCTTGCTTGCTCTCACTCTCTCTCTCTGTCTCTCTCTCTCTCAAAAATAAATACATAAATTAAAAAAAAGGCTCCTCAACCTATGGTTTTGGAAAAACTGGACAGCAATCTGCAAAACAAAACAAAAACAACGGACCACTGTCTTACAACATACACAAAAATAAATCCAACATGGACAAAGACCTATATGTGAAACCTGAAACCATAAAAATCCCAGAGGATAACACGGGTAGTATCTTACTTGACATTGCCTGTGCAAACGTCTTTGTAGATATATCTCTAGAGGTAAGGGAAACGCAAGCAAAAATAATGAGACTTTATAAAAATTAAAACCTTCCGCCACCAAGGAAATAATCAACAAAACGAAAACATCAACAGAATGATATATGCAAACGACATCGGATACAGGGTTAGTGTCCAAAATATATACAGCACCCAAAAAATGAGAAATCTGATTAAAAATGGGCAGAAGACACGAGTGGACATTTCCCGAAGGAAGACATATACATGGCCAAGAGACACATGAAAAAATGCTCAACAATACTGATCTTCAGGGAAATACAATTCGAAAGTACAATGAGAGAACACATCACATCTGTCACAATGACTAAAATCAATGAAGGATGACACATCAGGTGTTGCCAAGGATGTGGGGAAAGAATAACCCTCTTGCACTGTGGGTAGGAATGCAAAGTGGTGCAGCCACTCTGGAAAACCACATGGAGATGTCAAAAACAAAACAAAACTGGAAATAGAAGTACCTTACAATCCAGCAACTTCACTACAAGGTATTTCCACAAAGAATACAAAATCTTCAAAGGGATACCTGCACCGTGATGTTTACAGCAGCATTTTCTACAAAAGCCAAATGACAGAAACTATCCAAGCACCCATCAACTGATGAATAAATTGAGATGTGGTCTATGGAATGTAATATGATTTAGCCGTAAAAACGTGAAATCTTGCCATTTGCCACGAGGTGGATGGAGAGAGAGAATGTTATGCTGGGTGAAATAAGCCTGTCGGAGAAAGACAAATACCCAATGATTTCACTAACACATGGCAAGAAAACAAAACAAAGGGGCGGGGGGAGGAGACAAACGGACTCTTAACTAGGAAACAAACTGAGGAGTTCCACAGCGAGGTGAGGGAATGGGTGAAACAGCTGATGGGGATTAAGAAGTGCACCTGGGATGAGCACCGGGTGACGTGTGGAAGTGTTGCTCTATATTGGACACCTGAAACTAATATTACACTGTGTCTTCACTCAGTGGAATTTAAATTCAAAGATAACATAAGGTTACTGAGACTTCCCTACCGGGTTTTCGGTAGTGTTCAATCACTTCACTAGGTTGGAAAAATAACCATGAAATTTTTTAAAAAGCATGTATGATGTGTGGGACAGTTTGTGCCCTTACCTTGGTCTCTGGGTCCAGCAGAACTCGGAACATGGGTCCCAGCTCCTTCTTCTAGAAGGTCGTGAGACGAGCATTTCATGGATCCACGTCCTAATTGAATGCAGCTCCCGTGCTTCTGAATTTCTGTTAGGGTTCCTTCCCGGAAACAAGCCTGGATCTGGAACAAACCATCGGCTGCATCTATGAGGTGATGTCGTGGGACCCCGCAATCCACAAGTGTTTTAGTAAAATACGTCTTGATCAAACACTGTCCGGGAAGGGGTGGAATGACACACGGGAACAGCCCAGAAAATGCAAAGGCCTGTGCAGCTCAGCGACCAGCTTGACCAGGGAAGCCACCCGGCGCCCCCTCCTCAGCACTCAGTACAACAAGGCAGCTTCTCTCTGGCGACTCAGGAGATGCCAAGTTGCTGCTAAGCTCCCAAGGTCTCCCCTGGGGCGGGTGGCAGAACCTGCTGGAAATGCAGCTCTGCTCTCTGTACTCAGGCACCAGCAGAGGCCTGAGTCCTCTGAGAGCAAGCAAAGCCCTTCCTGCTCTGAGGTGCCCTGGGTCAGAAAAGCAGATGGTGCGCCCTCTGCTGGCTATCACTGCCCAGCAGAGGAACCCGCCCCTCGGGGGTCTGTGGTGCTTGAGCTCTCTCTGCTGGCCACCATGGGAATTCCTTCAATGTTGAAGGCCCTGGTTGCTCAGCTGAGAGACCGAAGGTGCTCTGGGCAACTAAGCCTGTTCTCCTCGTTGGGAAGGTTTTAGTGACAGGGTCTGGGACACAAAATCTTTTCCTTCTCTTTCTTGTGAGTGAAGAATGAAACCGAATTTATTAACGTAACGACATCATTGGTAATGTTTTAAGCAATATTCACAGAAAAATAGACCACCGATTTACACATGCTGAACAAGACGTAATTTTGTTTACCACCAAAATACTTAGGTTAGATAAAGAATGGACACCTTTGAGAGAGAGAGATACCGGTGTCCAGCTATGGAGTGAATGAGTCCTAGGGATACAAGGGACAGCCAATGGAATGGAGTCAATCCTGTAACAATATTGTTGCATGCTTTCACAGGATAGCTACACATGTGGTTGAGTACAACATAATGTAGAGACATATGGAATGACTACAATGTATGCCTAAAACTAACACAACAAATGTGTGAACAATATTTCAATTAAAAATAGACATCCTTTACACTATCTTTAATTTCTTCTTCTTTGCCACTAAACTATCTTTCCTGGGGCGCTTGGGTGGCTTCGTCGGTTAAGCGTCCGACTTTGAGTCAAGTCAGGATTTGGCAGTCCATGAGTTTGAGCCCCACATCAGGCTCTGTCCTGAGAGCTCAGAGCCTCGAACCTGCCTCATATTCGGTGTCTCCCACTCTATCCCCCTCCCCAGCTCGGGTTCTCTCAAAAAAAGAAACATTAAAAATGAAAAATCATTGCTCATTGAGAATCTGCGAATTTCCATTCATACCAGATTCTCTAACATCACCTTCCTGGTGTTGAAAGCTTATCTGAAAAGTCACGAATAATATCTTTGATGACACATATGTGACAACGTCAGAATGCAACTTACAGGGAGCTACACATCAGTTGTGAATTTACAGTGTGTATCCTTGGCTAATATGTACACTGAAATGTGCTTTAGGGATACGGATGGATGAAATAATGTCCATCCGTCATATAGGTCAATTTCCTATAGGACTATTATGCCTTCAATTACTAATTGCCATCTCTTCAGAATTAAAAGAAAGCTGGGTCAAGAAAATGTTTTTGAATTTCATGTAAGAGAAGACTAAGGTGTTTGAAAGGGTCCACCTACCTTCTGGATTCCTCAGATTGGTTGTGGAGAGGAGGATAGCAACCTATGATTTGGATGCACACCGCTAGTCCCAGAGGGAGGATGTGTACCTTATTGTCAATTATATATATATATATATATATATATATATACATATATATATATATATATATTTTTTTTTTTTTTAACCAATATTACTAGTCCACCTCTGCCAGGTCCAGACTGCAGGACCTGGGGGCAACACAATGCCTGATGCCTGGGTTCAGAACTTGAGGAAGGCCAGCTGATGGGGGAGGGGGGAAATCCAACAGAGCCTGGGGCAGTGAGGGAGATGGCCCTGGGACACCTCCCCACAGAGCAGGCTATGGAGTTTACCTGCCAAAGAGCAGCACACTCTCCCTCAAGACATCCCTCTCCATGACAGAACGTGAGGCTGAACCTCACAATTCCAGAAGAAATGAGGGCTACCCATCTTTTCAACTCCAATGGCCTCTGCAGAACTTGGACCCAGGGATGTTGGAGTCTTGGGGCCATGGAACTCTGATCCCCTGATACAAGCCCCTTTTGCCCCAGCACTCAGAGCCACTTCCTACATCCCCTCTCCCCTGGCCCATCTAACCATGTCCACATACCGGACCAGGTCTCTACTTTCCTTCTTGTACTTCCTCTTTGTCTCTGTTTCTCTCTAACCACATCTCTCTCTATATTTCTTCCTTTCACTCTCTAGGGAGTGGTGTATTATACGGTGCTAAACTTTGTTCTTATACATGGGAATATCCAATTTTCCCAGTACCAGTTATTCAAAAGACTACTCTTCTCCACTGTGTATTATTGACTCCCTTGTGGAATACTAGGTGACTGTGATGCATGGGTTTAGTTTGGGCTCTCAATTTCTGTTCCATTGTCTTGTGTGTGTGCTTATGCCAGTGACATAATTGATTTCTTTGTGTTAGAATGACGCTTGAAATCAAGAAGGGGGATGCCTCCTGTTTTGTTCTTTCTTGCGTTGGCTACATGGGGTCTTTTTGTGGTTCCAAATAAATTTTAGGATATGATTTTCTAATTGCATAAATATTGCATCGGAGTCTTGATAGAGATTGCACTGAATCTCTAGATGGCTTTGGGTAATATGGACATTGTATCTGTATTAATTCCTCCGAAAGTTGGACATGGGATGGCTTTTCACTGACTTGTGTGTTCTCCCCTTTCTTTCACCCAAATTGAATTTCTTCCATTCCTGCACACAGGTTTTATAGTTTTCTGTAGAGAGATTTTCATTTCCTTGGCTAAATGTATTGCTATAATTTTTATTGTTTTTGATGCTATTGTAAATGGGATTGTTTTCTTTACTTCTTCTTAGATAATTGGGTTAGTGTATAGGAATGATACAGAATTTGAAATGGTGACTTTCTAGTTTAAAACTTCACTGTATTTCTTGGTTAGATATTAACAGGTTCTTTTACATTAAACTTTTTATTTTAGCCCTTTATCTAGTTTAAAAAAAAAAAACATGTTAGGGGCGCCTGGGTGGCGCAGTTGGTTAAGTGTCCGACTTCAGCCAGGTCACGATCTCGCGGTCCGTGAGTTCGAGCCCCGCGTCGGGCTCTGGGCTGATGGCTCAGAGCCTGGAGCCTGGTCCGATTCTGTGTCTCCCTCTCTCTCTGCCCCTCCCCCGTTCATGCTCTGTCTCTCTCTGTCCCAAAAATAAATAAAAAACGTTGAAAAAAATAATTAAAAAAAACTATGTTATTTGGGAATATTGACACACTACGTTATATTAGTTTCAGATGAAAACATAGTCATTGCACAAATGTATACATTCTGGTACGCTAACACAGGTGTAGCTATCATCTGTCACCATGAATCCCTATTCCAATACCATTCTCTATGTCCCCTATGCTATATCTTCTATCTGTGATTCATTCATTGCATAACCAGAAGCCTGCATCACCCAATCCCCTTCACGTATCTAGGGCATCCTTGTCTTGTGCCATGATCTTAGTGGAAAATCTTTCACAATTTCACCGCTGAGTATGACATTAGCTGTGGGCTTCACATACGTGGCCTTTGTTATGTTGAGATTTGACCCTTCTGCACAGAATTTTAGAGATTTTTACCACAAATGGACACCAAATTTTCTCAGAACGCTTTTTCTGTGTCTATTGACATCATCACATGAGTTTTCTTCTTCCTTTTTAACATGTATTTATTTAGTTTAGTTTAAATGTATTTATGTATTTCTTTAGTATTCATTTTTTCAAGTTTTTATTTAAATTCCAGTTGGTTAACATACAGTGTAATGTGAGCTTCAGGTAAAGAATGTAGTCATCATTCACTTACATACAACACCCAGGGATCCTCACTACTCGTGCCCTCCATACCCCATCACCCATTTTAACCATCCCCCTACGCCACCTCCCTGGCGACGTCCCTGGACTGAATCCTAACCCTAGCTAAGGCTCTCTCCCCATGGGGACCCAATTCCAACGTCTGACAACACCACGCGCGTGGGGTCCAGAAGCGTTGCAGGCTGACTCGGCATGGAACATGGAAGCACACCATGATGTTTCACAGTCCTGGCTTCAGCTGCCCGAGAGGATTGCGGAGTACTCCTCGACCAGGGGCCGAACGAAGTTTGTGGCCTTGGCAGCCAAAGATGGATCCTGACTGGCATGGTCCCATGTGCCCTCAACTCAGCCTTTCAGGGAGACCACTGCCCTGCTGTGGGTTCGGCACCTTGTGACTCCTGGGACCTAACCCTAACCCTAACCCTACCCCGTACCGGGACCCTCCACCAAAACCTAAGCCTGCCTCGATCCCTAATCCTGCATTTGAGCCTCCTTCTGGCATGGGCCCTCACTTCATCCCTCGAGGGAGATCACGAGACCGGAGTCGCTTCGGCCCTGGCGACGTCCCTGGACCGAACCCTAACCCTAGCTAAGGCTCTCCCCTCATGGGGACCCAATTCCAACTTCTGACAGCATCACGCGCCTGGAGTCCATAAGCTGTGTAGGCTGACTCGGCAAGGAACCTGGAAGCTCACCATGTCGTTTGCCAGGCCCGGCTGCAGCTCCCGAGAGGATTCCGGAGGCCTCCTCGACCACGGGAGGGACAACATGTGTGGCCCTGGCAGCCAAAGAGGGATCCTGACCGGCACCGTCCCTTGTGCCCTCAACTCAGCCCTTCGGGGAGACCACTGCCCTGCTGTGGGTTCGGCGCCTGGAACCTCCTGGGACCTAACCCTAACCCTAACCCTACCCCGAACCGGGACCCTCCCCCGAAACCTAAGCCTGCCTCGATCCCTAATCCTGCATTTGAGCCGCCTTCTGGCATGGGCCCTCACTTCAGCCCTCGAGGGAGATCACAAGACTGGAGTCACTTTGGCCCTGGCGACGTCCCTGGTTCAAACCCTAACCCTAGCTAAGCCTCTCTCCACATGAGGACCCAATTCCAACGTCTGAAACACCACGCAACTGGGTTCCAGGAGCAGTGCAGGCTGATTCAGCATGAAACCTGGAAGCTCACCATGTCGTTTCCCAGGCCCGCGGCAGCTGCCTTAGAGGATTCCGGAGGCCTCCTCGACCAGGGGCAAATCGACGCATGTGGCTTTGGCAGCCAAAGAGGGACCCTGACTGACACCGTCCCTTGTGCCCTCAACTCAGCCCTTTGGGGAGACCACTGCCCTGCTGTGGGTTCGGCGCCTGGAGCCTCCTGGGACCTAACCCTAACCCTACCCCTATCCCAATCCGGGAACCTCCACCGAAACCTAAGCCTGACCCGAACCCTAACCCTGCAATTGAGCCGCCTTCTGGCATGGGCCCTCACTTCACCCCTCGAGAGAGATCACCTGACGGGAGTCGCTACTGCCCTGGCGACGTCCCTGGACCGAACCCTAACCCTAGCTAAGGCTCTCCCCTCATGGGGACCCAATTCCAACGTCTGAAAATACCACGCGCCTGGGGTCCAGAAGTGGTGGAGGCTGACTCGGCATGGAAACTGGAAGCTCACCATGTCGTTTCCCACGCCCAGCTGCACCTGCCCGAGAGGATTCCGGAGGTCTCCTCGACCAGGGGCCGATCAAAGTTTGTGGCCGTGGCAGCCAAAGACGGATCCTGACCGGCACCGTCCCTTGTGCCCTCAACTCAGCCCTTCAGGGAGACCACTGCCCTGGTGTGTGTTCGGTGCCGGGAGCCTCATCGGACCTAACCCTAACACTAACCGTACCACGAACCGGGACCCTCCACCAAAAGTTAAGCCTGCCTCGATCCCTAACCCTGCAATTGAGCATCCTCCTCGCCCGGGGCTGTCACTTACCATGGCTCATCATGGCTGATCCTCTCCGGGCCTCCTCACCAGGGGCTGCTCGCCTCGGGCTTCCTCGTCCGGGGCTGTCACTTACCATGGCTCATCATGCCTGAAGCCTCTCCCTGTCCCTGAATGCAGCCTCCAGACCATGGGGTCTCAGCTAGGAAACTTCCGGGAAAGGTTCGAGTAGTGGGAGACACAGAATCCCAAGCAGACACTCCAGCGGCTGTGCAGTGAGCACAAAATCCCAAGCGAGACATATGCCTGAATCCTAAAAGCCAACAAATCTTGTGGTCTCAGGTCTGAAAGTCCCGGGTTAGGACCGAGGAATGCCAGACACAGAATCCCAAACACCTGCTATGAGCTGCGGCCTCCAGGCCCTGAGTCAATTACCATGGCTCACCATGGCTGAAGCCGCTCCCTGTACCTTCGAGAAAGGGGTCACAGAATACCAAACAGCCTCCAGAACCTGGGGTCTCAGCTTAGAATCTCCCGGAAATGGTCCCAGAAATCAGAGAGACACAGAAACCCAAGCAGCCCATCCAGGGATGTGCAGCGAGCACAAAATCCCAAGGGAGACATAAGCTAGACACAAAAAACCCTGTGGTCTCAGATCAGAAATTCCCGAGATAGGTCAGATGAATGCCAGACACACAATCCCAAGAAGCTACTGTGAGACCCGGCTTCGAGACCGGGAGTCAATTACCATGCCTTTCCACGGCTGAGGCCGCTCCCTGTACCTGAGAGAATGGGGTCAAACAATCACAAACACCGGCAGACCCTGGGGTCCCTGCTCAGAAACTCCCGGGCAAGTTCCGAGGGATTGGAATGGGTAGTGCCCCTGCTCGCCCCGGGCCCCCAGGCACGCCCCGGGACTCCTCACCCCAGGGATGCTCGCCAGGGGCTCATCGCCCGGGGCTGCTCGCCCCGGGCCTCCTCGCACGGGCCTGCTACCCTGGGCCACCTCCCCCGGGGCTGCTCGCCCTGGGGCCTCTTCGCCCGGGGCTGCTCGTCCCAGGGCCCCCTCGCCCGGGGCTGCTCACCCCGGGCCTCCTGGCCCGGGGCTGTCTCTTACATTGGCTTATCATGCCTGAAGCCTTTCCCTGTACTTGAGAGAAACGGGTCAGAGTATCCCACACAGGCTCCAGACCATGGGGTATGAGCTGAGAAACATACGTGGAAGGTTAGAGAAGTGGGAGACACAGAATCCCAAAATGCCCCTCCAGCGGCTATGCAGCGAGCACAAAATCCCAAAGAGACATATGCCTGAATCCTAAAAAGCCAACAAACCCTTCCTCTCAGCTCAGAAACTCACGGGATAGGACCGAGGGATGGGGACACAGAATACCAAACACCTGCTACGAGGCCCGGCCTCCAGGCCCTGAGTCATTACCATGGCTCACCATGGCTAGAGCCGCTGCCTTTACCTGAGAGAAAAGGGTCACAGAACTCGAAACAGCCTCGAGACCCTGGGGTCTAATCTCAGAATCTCCCCGGAAAGGTCCGAGGGATTGGAGACAAAGAATGGGAAGTGCCCCGCTCGCCCCGGGCCTCCTCCCCCAGGGCTGCTCGCCCCGGGGCTCCTCACCCGGGGCTGCTTGGCCCGGGCCTCCTCGCCCGGGGCTGTCTCTTACCATGGCTCATCATGTCTGAAGCTTCTCCCTATACCTGAGAGAAACGGGTCAGGGTATCCCACACAGCCTCCAGACCATGGGGTCTCAGCTGAGACACTTACACGGAAGGTTGGAGAAGTGGGAGACACAGAGTCCCAAGCAGCCCCTCCAGCGGCTATGGAGCAAGCACAAAATTCCAAGGAGACATATGCCTGAATCCTAAAGAGCCAACAAAACCTTGCTCTCAATTCAGAAATTCCCGGGATAAAACCGAGGTATGGGAGACACAGAATCCCAAACACCTGCTACGAGCCCCGGCCTCCAGGCCCTGAGTCATTACATTGGCTCACCATGGCTGAAGCCACTCCCTGTACCTGAGAGAAATGGGTCAGAGTATCCCACACAGCCTCCACACCATGGGGTCTCAGCTGAGAAACTTACGGGGAAGGTTGGAGAAGTGGGAGACACAGAATCCCAAGCAGCCCCTTCAGAAGCTATGCAGCGAGCACAAAATCCCAAGGAAACATATGCCTGAATCCTAAAAAGCCAACAAACCCTTCCTCCCAGCTCAGAAACTCCCGGGTTAGGACCGAGGGATGTGAGACCCAGAATCCCAAACACCTGCTACGACCCCCGGCCTCCAGGGCCTGAGTCATTACCATGACTCAAGACAGCTGAAGCCGGTCCCTTTAACTGAGAGAAAGGGGTCAGAGAACACGAAAGAGCCTGCAGACACTGGGGTCTCAGGTGAGAAACTCCCCGGAAAGGTCCGATGGATTGGGGACAGAGAATGGGAAGTGCTTCGCTTGCCCCGGGCCTCCTCGCCCAGGGCTGCTCGCCTGGGGCCTCTTTGCCCTGGGGCTGCTCGCCAGGGGCCTCCTCCTCTGGGGCTGCATGCCAGGGGCCTGCTCGCCTGGGGCGTCCTCGCCCTGTGCTGCTCGCGCGGGGCCTCCTCGACCGGGGCTGCTTGCCCGGGGCCTCCAGGCCCGGGGCTGCTCGCTCGGGGCCTCCAGGCCCGGGGCTGCTCGCCCGGGGCCTCCTCGCCCGGGATTGCTCGCCAGAGGCCTCAAGATGCGGGGCTGCTAGCCCGGGGCCTCCAGTCCCGTTGCTGCTCGCCCCGGGCATCCAGGCCCAGGGCTGCTCGCCCGGAGCCTCCTCGCCCGGGGCTGCTCGCCCGGGGCCTCCTCGCCCGGGGCTGCTCGCCCGGGGCCTCCAGGCCTGGGGCTGCTCGCCCGGGGCCTCCTCGACCGGGGCTGCTCGCCCGGGTCCTCCTCGCCCGGGGTTTCCAGGGCGGTGACTGCTCAACCGGGGCCTCCAGGCCCGGGGCTGCTTGCCCGAGGCCTCCTCGCCTGTGGATGCTCGCCCGGGGCCTCCTCGCCTGAGGCTGATTGCCCGGGACCTCCAGGCCCGGGGCTGCTCGCCCGGGGCCTCCTCCCCCGGGGCTGCTAGCCAGAGGCCTCAAGATGCGGGGCTGCTAGTGCGGGGCCTCCAGTCCCGTGGCTGCTCGCCCCGGGCCTCCAGGCCCAGGGCTGCTCGCCCGGAGCCTCATCGCCCGGGGCTCTTCGCCCCGGGCCTCCTCGCCCGGGGCTGCTCGCCAGAGGCCTCCAGATGCGGGGCTGCTAACCCGGCGCCCCAGGCCTGGGGCTGCTCGCCCGGGGCCTCCTCGACTGGGGCAGCTCACCTGGGCCCTCCAGGCCCGGGGCTGCTCGCCTGAGGCCTCCTCGCCTGGGGATGCTCGCCCGGGGCCTCCTTGCCTGAGGCTGATCGCCCGGGGCCTCCTCGCACGGGGCTGTCTCTTACCATGGCTCACATGCCTGAAGCCTCTCCCTCTACCTGAGAGAAACGGGTCAGGGTATTCCACACAGCCTCCAGACCATGGGTTCTCAGCTGTGAAACGTACGGGGAAGGTTGCAGAAGTGGGAGACACAGAATTCCAAGCAGCCCCTCCAGGGGCTATGCAGCGAGCACAAAATCCCAAGGAATTATATGACTGAATCCTAAAAAGCCAACAAACCCTTCCTCTCACCTCAGAAACTCCCGGGTTAGGACCGAGGGATGCTAGACCCAGAATCACAAACACCTGCTACGACCCCCGGCCTCTAGGTTCTGAGTCATTCCCATGGCTCACCATGGTTGAAGCCCCTCCCTGTACCTAGAGAAAGGGGTCACAGAACCAGAAACAGCCTCCAGACACTAGGGTCTCAGCTGAGAAACTCCCTGGAAAGGTCCGAAGGTTTGGAGACACAGAATGGGAAGTGCCCCGCTCGCCCGGGGCCTCCTCGCCCGGGGCTGCTCACCAGGGGCCTCCTCGCCCGGGGCTGCTCACCTGTGGCCTCCAGGACCGGGGTTGCTCGCCCGGGGCCTCCTCGACCGGGGCTGCTCACCCGGGGCCTCCTCGCCGGAGGCTGCTCGCCCGGGGCCTCCAGGCCCGGGGCTGCTTGCCCAAGGCCTCCTCGCCTGGGGATGCTCGCCCGGGGCCTTCTCGCCCGAGGCTGATTGCCCGGGGCCTCCAGGCCCGGGGCCGCTTGCCCGGGGCCTCTTCACACGGGGCTGCTCGCCAGAGGCCTCCTCTCCCGGGGCTGCTTGCCTGAGGCCTCCTCGCCTGGGGATGCTCACCCGGGGCCTCCTCGCCCGAGGCTGATCGCCCGGGGCCTCTTCGCACGGGGCTGTCTCTTAGCATGGCTCATCATGCCTGAAGCCTCTCCCTCTACCTGAGAGAAACGGGTCAGAGTATCCCACACAGCCTCCAGACCATGGGGTCTCAGCTGTGAAACGTACGGGGAAGGTTGCAGAAGTGGGAGACACAGAATTCCAAGCAGCCCCTCCAGGGGCTATGCAGCGAGCACAAAGTCCCAAGGAATTATATGCCTGAATCCTAAAAAGCCAACGAACCCTTCCTCCCAGCTCAGAAAGTCCCGGGTTAGGACCAATCGATGCGAGACCCAGAATCAGAAACACCTGCCACGACCCCCGGCCTCTAGGTTCTGAGTCATTCCCATGGCTCACCATGGTTGAAGCCCCTCCCTGTACCTAGACAAAGGGGTCACAGAACCGGAAACAGCCTCCAGACACTAGGGTCTCAGCTGAGAAACTCCCTGGAAAGGTCCGATGGTTTGGAGACACAGAATGGGAAGTGCCCCGCTGGCCCGGGCCTCCAATCCCTGGGCTGCTCGTCCGGGGCCTCCTCGACTGGGGCTGCTCGCCCGGGTCCTCCTAGGCCGGGGCTTCCAGGGCGTTGACTGCTCAACCGGGGCCTCCTCGCCCGGGGCTGATTGCCCGGTGCCTCCTGGCCTGGGGATGTTCGCCCGGGGCCTCCAGGCCCGGGGCTGCTCGCCCGGGGCCTCCTCGCCTGGGGCTGCTCGCCCGGGGCCTCTAGGCCCGGGGCTGCCGCCCGGGGCCTCCTGGCCCGGGGCTGCTCGCCCGGGGCCTCCTTGCCCGGGGGTGTTCGTCAGAGGCCTCCAGATTTGGGGCTGCTAGCCCGGGGCCTCCAGGCCTGGGGCTGTTCCCCCGGGGCCTCCAGCCCGGGGCTGCTCGGCAGAGGCCTCCAGATGCGGGGCTGCTAGCCCGGGGCCTCCAGGTCGGGGGCTGCTCTCCCGAGGCCTCCTCGCCCGGTGCTGCTCGCCTGGGGCCTCCTCACCCGAGGCTGATCGCCTGGGGCCTCCAGGCCCTGGGCAGCTCGAACGGGGCCTCCTCGACCGTGGCCTGCTCTCCCGGGACCTGCTCTCCCGGGACCTGCTCGCCCGGAACCTGCTCACCCGGGACCTGCTCGCGCGGGGCCTCCTCGCCCGGGGCCTCCTCGCCCGGGGCCTCCTGGCCCGGGACTGCTTGCCAGAGGCCTCCAGATGCGGGGCCGCTAGACCGGGGCCTGTAGGCCCGGGGCTGCTCCCCCGGAGCCTCCTCGCCCGGGGCTGCGCGCCCGGGGCCTCCTCGCCCAGGGCTGCTCGCCCCGGCCTCCAGGCCCGGGGCTGCTCGCCCGGAGCCTCCTCGCCCGGGGCTGCTCGCCTGGGTCCTCCTCGCCCGGGGCTTCCAGGGCCGTGACTGCTCACCCGGGGCCTCCTCGCCTGGGGCTGCTCGACCGGGGCCTCTAGGCCCGGGGCTGCTCGCCCGGTGCCGCTCCCCCAGAGCCTCCTCGCCCGGGGCTGCGCGCCCGGGGCCTACAGGCCTGCGGCTGCTTCCTCCCGGGCCTCCTCGCACAGGGCTGTCTCTTACCATGGCTCATCATGCATGAAGCCTGTGCCTGTACCTGAGAGAAACAAGTCAGAATATCCCACACAGCCTCCAGACCATGGGGTCTCAGCTGTGAAACGTACGGGGAAGGTTGGAGAAGTGGGAGACACAGAGTTCCAAGCAGCCCCTCCAGGGGCTATGCAGCGAGCACAAAATCCTAAGGAATTATATGCCTGAATCCTAAAAAGCCAACAAACCCTTCCTCTCAGCTCAGAAACTGCCGGGTTAGGACCGAGGGATGCTAGAGCCAGAATCACAAACACCTGCTACGACCCCCAGCCTCTAGGTTCTGAGTCATTACCATGGCTCACCATGGTTGAAGCCCCTCCCTGTACCTAGAGAAAGGGGTCACAGAACCCGAAACAGCCTCCAGACACTAGGGTCTCAGTTGAGTAACTCCCTGGAAAGGTCCAATGGTTTGGAGACACAGAATGGGAAGTGCCCCGCTCGCCCGGGGCCTCACGGCCGGGTCTGCTCGCCTGGGGCTGCTCGCCCGCGGCCTCCTCGACCAGGGGTGCTCACCCGGTCCTCCTCGCCCGGGGCTTCCAGCGCCGTGACTGCTCACCCGGGGCCTCCTCGCCTGGGGCTGCTCGCCCGGGGCCTCTAGGCCCGGGGCTGCTCGTCCGGGGCCTCCTCTACCGGGGCTGCTCGCCAGAGGCCTCCAGATGCGGGGCTGAAAGCCGGGGTCCTCCAGGCCCGGGGCTGCTCGCCCCGGGCCTCCACGCCCGGGGCTGCTCACCCGGGGCCTCCTCGCCTGGGGCTGCTCGCCCGGGGCCTCCTCGCCTGGGGCTGCTCGCCCGGGGCCTCCTCGCCTGGGGCTGCTCGCCCGGGGCCTCCTCGCCTGGGGCTGCTCGCCCGGGGCCTCCTCGCCTGGGGCTGCTCGCCCGGGGCCTCCAGATGCGTGGCTGCTAGCCCGGGGCCTCCAGGCCCTGGGCTGCTCCCCCCGGGCCTCCAGGCCCTGGGCTGCTCGCCCGGGGCCTCCTCGCCCGGGGCTGCTCGCCCGGGGCCCCCTCGCCCGGGGGTGCTCGCCCGGGGCCTCCAGGCCCGGGGCTGCTAGCCCCCGGCCTCCAGGCCCAGGGCTGCTCCCCCCGGGCCTCCAGGCCCAGGGCTGCTCGCCCGGAGCCTCCTCGCCCCGGGCCTCCTCGCACGGGGCTGTCTCTTCCCATGGCTCATCATGCCTGAAGCCTCTCCCTCTACATGAGAGAAACGGGTCAGAGTATCCCACACAGCCTCCAGACCATGGGGTCTCAGCTGTGAAACGTACGGGAAAGGTTGCAGAAGTGGGAGACACAGAATTCCAAGCAGCCCCTCCAGGGGCTATGCAGCGAGCACAAAGTCCCAAGGTATTATATGCCTGAATCCTAAAAAGCCAACAAACCCTTCCTCTCAGCTCAGAAACTGCCGGGTTAGGACCGAGGGATGCTAGACCCAGAATCACAAACACCTGCTACGACCCCCAGCCTCTAGGTTCTGAGTCATTACCATGGCTCACCATGGTTGAAGCCCCTCCCTGTACCTAGAGAAAGGGGTCACAGAACCCGAAACAGCCTCCAGACACTAGGGTCTCAGTTGAGTAACTCCCTGGAAAGGTCCAATGGTTTGGAGACACAGAATGGGAAGTGCCCCGCTCGCCCGGGGCCTCACGGCCGGGTCTGCTCGCCTGGGGCTGCTCGCCCGGGGCCTCCTCGACCAGGGGTGCTCACCCGGTCCTCCTCGCCCGGGGCTTCCAGCGCCGTGACTGCTCACCCGGGGCCTCCTCGCCTGGGGCTGCTCGCCCGGGGCCTCCGCGCTCGAGGCTGATTACCCGGGGCCTCCAGGACCGGGGCAGTTTGTCCGGGGCCTCCAGGCACTGGGCTGCTCACCCGAGGCTAATCGCCCGGGGCTTGCTCGCCCGGGGCCTCCTCGCCCGGGGCTTCCAGGGCCTTGACTGCTCACCCGGGGCCTCCTCTCCTGGGGCTGCTCGCCCAGGGCCTCCTCACCCGAGACTAATCGCCCGGGGCCTCCAGGCCCGGGGCAGCTCGCTCGGGGCCTGCTCGCCCAGGGCCTGCTCGCCAGGGTCCTGCTCGCCCTGGGCCTCCTCGCCCGGGGCTGCTCGCCCGGGTCCCCCTCGCCCGGGGCTTCCCGGGCCTTGACTGATCACCCGGGGCATCCTCTCCTAGGGCTGCTCGCCTGGGGCTGCTCGCCAGGGGCCATCACGCCCGCGGCTGCTAGCCCCGGGCCTCCTCGCCCGGGGCTGCTCCCCTGTGGCCTCCAGGACCGGGGTTGCTCGCCCGGGGCCTCCATGCCCGGGGCTGCTCGCCCGAGGCCTCCTCACCTGGGGCTGCTCACCCGGGGCCTCCTCGCCCGAGGCTGATTATCCGTGGCCTCCAGGCCCGGGGCTGCTCGCCTGGGGCCTCCAGGACTGGGGTTGCTCGCCCGGGGCCACCATGCCCGGGGCTGCTCGCCCGGGGCCTCCTCACCTGGGGCTGCTCGCCAGAGGCCTCCAGATGCGTGGCTGCTAGCCCGGGGCCTCCAGGCCCAGGGCTGCTCCCCCCGGGCCTCCAGGCCCAGGGCTGCTCGCCCAGAGCCTCCTCGCCCGGGGCTGCTCGCCAGAGGCCTCCAGCCCCGGGGCTCTTGCATTGGGCTTCCAGGCCCAGGGCTGCTCGCCTTGGGCCTCCAGGCCGGGGGCTGCTTGCCCGGGGTCTCCTCGTCTGGGGCTGCTCGCCCGGGTCCTCCTCGCCTGGGGATTCCAGGGCCGTGATTGCTCACCCGGGGCCTCCTCGCCTGGGGCTGCTCGCCCGGGGCCTCTAGGCCCGGGGCTGCTCGTCCGGGGCCTCCTCTACCGGGGCTGCTCGCCAGAGGCCTCCAGATGCGGGGCTGAAAGCCGGGGGCCTCCAGGCCCGGGGCTGCTCGCCCCGGGCCTCCAGGCTCAGGGCTGCTCGCCCGGAGCCTCCTCGCCTGGGGCTGCTCGCCTGGGGCCTCCAGGCCCAGGGCTGCTCGCTCGGGGCCTCCAGGCCTGGGGCTGCTCGCCAGAGGCCTCCTCGCCCGGGGCTGCTCGCCCCGGGGCCTCCTCGCCTGGGGCTGCTCGCCCGGGGCCTCCAGGCCCCAGGCTTCTCGCCCGCAGCCTCCTCGACCGGGGCTGCTCGCCCGGGTCCTCCTCGCCCGGGGCTTCCAGGGCCTGGACTGCTCACCCGGGGCCTCATCTCCTGGGGCTGCTCGCCCAGAGCCTCCTCGCCCGGGGCTACTCGCCAGAGGCCTTCATATGCGGGGCTGCTCGCCCTGGGCCTCCAGGCCCGGGGCTGCTCGCCCGGAGCCTCCTCGCCCAGGGCTGCTCGCCTGGGTCCTCCTCACCCGGGGCTTCCAGGGCCGTGACTGCTCACCCCGGGCCTCCTCACCTGGGGCTGCTCGCCCGGGATCTCTAGGCACGGGGTTCCTCGCCCGGGGCCTCCTGGCCTGGGGCTGTTCCCCCGGGGCCTCCTCGCCCGGGGCTACTCGCCAGAGGCCTTCATATGCGGGGCTGCTCGCCCCGGGCCTCCAGGCCCAGGGCTGCTCGCCCGGAGCCTCCTCGCCCGGGGCTGCTGGCCCGGGGCCTCCAGACCAGGGGCTGCTCGCCCCGGGCATCCAGGCCCAGGGCTGCTCGCCCGGAGCCTCCTCGCCCCGGGCCTCCTCGCACGGGGCTGTCTCTTCCCATGGCTCATCATGCCTGAAGCCTCTCCCTCTACATGAGAGAAACGGGTCAGAGTATCCCACACAGCCTCCAGACCATGGGGTCTCAGCTGTGAAACGTACGGGAAAGGTTGCAGAAGTGGGAGACACAGAATTCCAAGCAGCCCCTCCAGGGGCTATGCAGCGAGCACAAAATCCCAAGGTATTATATGCCTGAATCCTAAAAAGCCAACAAAGCCTTCCTCCCAGCTCAGAAAGTCCCGGGTTAGGACCAATCGATGCGAGACCCAGAATCACAAACACCTGCTACGACCCCGGGCCTCTAGGTTCTGAGTCATTCCCATGGCTCACCATGGTTGAAGCCCCTCCCTGTACCTAGAGAAAGGAGTCACAGAACCGGAAACAGCCTCCAGACACTAGGGTCTCAGCTGAGAAACTCCCCGGAAAGGTCCGAAGGTTTGGAGACACAGAATGGGAAGTGCCCCGCTCGCCCGGGGCCTCCTCGCCCGGGGCTGCTCACCAGGGGCCTCCTCGCCCGGGGCTGCTCACCTGTGGCCTCCAGGACCGGGGTTGCTCGCCCGGGGCCTCCTCGACCGGGGCTGCTCACCCGGGGCCTCCTCGCCGGAGGCTGCTCGCCCGGGGCCTCCAGGCCCGGGGCTGCTTGCCCAAGGCCTCCTCGCCTGGGGATGCTCGCCCGGGGCCTTCTCGCCCGAGGCTGATTGCCCGGGGCCTCCAGGCCCGGGGCCGCTTGCCCGGGGCCTCTTCGCACGGGGCTGCTCGCCAGAGGCCTCCTCTCCCGGGGCTGCTTGCCAGAGGCCTCCAAATGCCGGGCTGCTAACCCGGGGCCTCCAGGCCTGGGGCTGCAGGCCCGGGGCCTCCTCCCCCAGGGCTGCTCGCCCTCGGCCTCCTGGACCGGGGCAGCTCACCTGGGGCCTCCTGGCCGGAGACAATCGCCCGGGTTCTCCAGGCCCGGGGCTGCTTGCCTGAGGCCTCCTCGCCTGGGGATGCTCGCCCGGGGCCTCCTCGCCCGAGGCTGATCGCACGGGGCTGTCTCTTAGCATGGCTCATCATGCCTGAAGCCTCTCCCTCTACCTGAGAGAAACGGGTCAGAGTATCCCACACAGCCTCCAGACCATGGGGTCTCAGCTGTGAAACGTACGGGGAAGGTTGCAGAAGTGGGAGACACAGAATTCCAAGCAGCCCCTCCAGGGGCTATGCAGCGAGCACAAAGTCCCAAGGAATTATATGCCTGAATCCTAAAAAGCCAACGAACCCTTCCTCCCAGCTCAGAAAGTCCCGGGTTAGGACCAATCGATGCGAGACCCAGAATCAGAAACACCTGCCACGACCCCCGGCCTCTAGGTTCTGAGTCATTCCCATGGCTCACCATGGTTGAAGCCCCTCCCTGTACCTAGACAAAGGGGTCACAGAACCGGAAACAGCCTCCAGACACTAGGGTCTCAGCTGAGAAACTCCCTGGAAAGGTCCGATGGTTTGGAGACACAGAATGGGAAGTGCCCCGCTGGCCCGGGCCTCCAATCCCTGGGCTGCTCGTCCGGGGCCTCCTCGACCGGGGCTGCTCGCCCGGGTCCTCCTAGGCCGGGGCTTCCAGGGCGTTGACTGCTCAACCGGGGCCTCCTCGCCCGGGGCTGCTCGCCCCGGGCCTCCAGGCCCGGGGCTGCTCACCCGGGGCCTCCTCGCCCGAGGCTGCTCGCCCGGGGCCTCATCGCCCGGTGCTGCTCTCCCGGGGCCTCCAGGCCCGGGGGTGCTCGCCCGGGGCCTCCTCGTCTGGGGCTGCTCGCCCGGGTCCTCCTCGCCTGGGGATTCCAGGGCCATGATTGCTCACCCGGGGCCTCCTCGCCTGGGGCTGCTCGCCTGGGGCCTCCAGGCCCAGGGCTGCTCGCACGGGGCCTCCAGGCCTGGGGCTGCTCGCCAGAGGCCCCCTCGCCCGGGGCTGCTCGCCCCGGGGCCTCCTCGCCTGGGGCTGCACGCCCGGGGCCTCCAGATGCGAGGCTGCTAGCCCGGGCCTCCAGGCCCAGGGCTGCTCCCCCCGGGCCTCCAGGCCCAGGGCTGCTCGCCCGGAGCCTCCTCGCCCGGGGCTGCTGGCCCGGGGCCTCCTCGCCCGGGGCTGCTGGCCCGGGGCCTCCAGACCAGGGGCTGCTCGCCCCGGGCATCCAGGCCCAGGGCTGCTCGCCCGGAGCCTCCTCGCCCCGGGCCTCCTCGCACGGGGCTGTCTCTTCCCATGGCTCATCATGCCTGAAGCCTCTCCCTCTACATGAGAGAAACGGGTCAGAGTATCCCACACAGCCTCCAGACCATGGGGTCTCAGCTGTGAAACGTACGGGAAAGGTTGCAGAAGTGGGAGACACAGAATTCCAAGCAGCCCCTCCAGGGGCTATGCAGCGAGCACAAAATCCCAAGGAATTATATGCCTGAATCCTAAAAAGCCAACGAACCCTTCCTCCCAGCTCAGAAAGTCCCGGGTTAGGACCAATCGATGCGAGACCCAGAATCACAAACACCTGCTACGACCCCGGGCCTCTAGGTTCTGAGTCATTCCCATGGCTCACCATGGTTGAAGCCCCTCCCTGTACCTAGAGAAAGGAGTCACAGAACCGGAAACAGCCTCCAGACACTAGGGTCTCAGCTGAGAAACTCCCCGGAAAGGTCCGAAGGTTTGGAGACACAGAATGGGAAGTGCCCCGCTCGCCCGGGGCCTCCTCGCCCGGGGCTGCTCACCAGGGGCCTCCTCGCCCGGGGCTGCTCACCTGTGGCCTCCAGGACCGGGGTTGCTCGCCCGGGGCCTCCTCGACCGGGGCTGCTCACCCGGGGCCTCCTCGCCGGAGGCTGCTCGCCCGGGGCCTCCAGGCCCGGGGCTGCTTGCCCAAGGCCTCCTCGCCTGGGGATGCTCGCCCGGGGCCTTCTCGCCCGAGGCTGATTACCCGGGGCCTCCAGGCCTGGGGCTGCAGGCCCGGGGCCTCCTCCCCCAGGGCTGCTCGCCCGGGGCCTCCTCGACCGGGGCAGCTCACCTGGGGCCTCCTGGCCGGAGACAATCGCCCGGGTTCTCCAGGCCCGGGGCTGCTTGCCTGAGGCCTCCTCGCCTGGGGATGCTCGCCCGGGGCCTCCTCGCCCGAGGCTGATCGCACGGGGCTGTCTCTTAGCATGGCTCATCATGCCTGAAGCCTCTCCCTCTACCTGAGAGAAACGGGTCAGAGTATCCCACACAGCCTCCAGACCATGGGGTCTCAGCTGTGAAACGTACGGGGAAGGTTGCAGAAGTGGGAGACACAGAATTCCAAGCAGCCCCTCCAGGGGCTATGCAGCGAGCACAAAGTCCCAAGGAATTATATGCCTGAATCCTAAAAAGCCAACGAACCCTTCCTCCCAGCTCAGAAAGTCCCGGGTTAGGACCAATCGATGCGAGACCCAGAATCAGAAACACCTGCCACGACCCCCGGCCTCTAGGTTCTGAGTCATTCCCATGGCTCACCATGGTTGAAGCCCCTCCCTGTACCTAGACAAAGGGGTCACAGAACCGGAAACAGCCTCCAGACACTAGGGTCTCAGCTGAGAAACTCCCTGGAAAGGTCCGATGGTTTGGAGACACAGAATGGGAAGTGCCCCGCTGGCCCGGGCCTCCAATCCCTGGGCTGCTCGTCCGGGGCCTCCTCGACCGGGGCTGCTCGCCCGGGTCCTCCTAGGCCGGGGCTTCCAGGGCGTTGACTGCTCAACCGGGGCCTCCTCGCCCGGGGCTGATTGCCCGGTGCCTCCTGGCCTGGGGATGTTCGCCCGGGGCCTCCAGGCCCGGGGCTGCTCGCCCGGGGCCTCCTCGCCTGGGGCTGCTCGCCCGGGGCCTCTAGGCCCGGGGCTGCCGCCCGGGGCCTCCTGGCCCGGGGCTGCTCGCCCGGGGCCTCCTTGCCCGGGGGTGTTCGTCAGAGGCCTCCAGATTTGGGGCTGCTAGCCCGGGGCCTCCAGGCCTGGGGCTGCTCCCCCGGGGCCTCCAGCCCGGGGCTGCTCGGCAGAGGCCTCCAGATGCGGGGCTGCTAGCCCGGGGCCTCCAGGTCCGGGGCTGCTCGCCCGAGGCCTCCTCGCCCGGTGCTGCTCGCCTGGGGCCTCCTCACCCGAGGCTGATCGCCTGGGGCCTCCAGGCCCTGGGCAGCTCGAACGGGGCCTCCTCGACCGTGGCCTGCTCTCCCGGGACCTGCTCTCCCGGGACCTGCTCGCCCGGAACCTGCTCACCCGGGACCTGCTCGCGCGGGGCCTCCTCGCCCGGGGCCTCCTCGCCCGGGGCCTCCTGGCCCGGGACTGCTCGCCAGAGGCCTCCAGATGCGGGGCCGCTAGACCGGGGCCTGTAGGCCCGGGGCTGCTCCCCCGGAGCCTCCTCGCCCGGGGCTGCGCGCCCGGGGCCTCCTCGCCCAGGGCTGCTCGCCCCGGCCTCCAGGCCCGGGGCTGCTCGCCCGGAGCCTCCTCGCCCGGGGCTGCTCGCCTGGGTCCTCCTCGCCCGGGGCTTCCAGGGCCGTGACTGCTCACCCGGGGCCTCCTCGCCTGGGGCTGCTCGACCGGGGCCTCTAGGCCCGGGGCTGCTCGCCCGGTGCCGCTCCCCCAGAGCCTCCTCGCCCGGGGCTGCGCGCCCGGGGCCTACAGGCCTGGGGCTGCTTCCTCCCGGGCCTCCTCGCACAGGGCTGTCTCTTACCATGGCTCATCATGCATGAAGCCTGTGCCTGTACCTGAGAGAAACAAGTCAGAATATCCCACACAGCCTCCAGACCATGGGGTCTCAGCTGTGAAACGTACGGGGAAGGTTGGAGAAGTGGGAGACACAGAGTTCCAAGCAGCCCCTCCAGGGGCTATGCAGCGAGCACAAAATCCTAAGGAATTATATGCCTGAATCCTAAAAAGCCAACAAACCCTTCCTCTCAGCTCAGAAACTGCCGGGTTAGGACCGAGGGATGCTAGACCCAGAATCACAAACACCTGCTACGACCCCCAGCCTCTAGGTTCTGAGTCATTACCATGGCTCACCATGGTTGAAGCCCCTCCCTGTACCTAGAGAAAGGGGTCACAGAACCTGAAACAGCCTCCAGACACTAGGGTCTCAGTTGAGTAACTCCCTGGAAAGGTCCAATGGTTTGGAGACACAGAATGGGAAGTGCCCCGCTCGCCCGGGGCCTCACGGCCGGGTCTGCTCGCCTGGGGCTGCTCGCCCGGGGCCTCCTCGACCAGGGGTGCTCACCCGGTCCTCCTCGCCCGGGGCTTCCAGCGCCGTGACTGCTCACCCGGGGCCTCCTCGCCTGGGGCTGCTCGCCCGGGGCCTCCGCGCTCGAGGCTGATTACCCGGGGCCTCCAGGACCGGGGCAGTTTGTCCGGGGCCTCCAGGCACTGGGCTGCTCACCCGAGGCTAATCGCCCGGGGCTTGCTCGCACGGGGCCTCCTCGCCCGGGGCTTCCAGGGCCTTGACTGCTCACCCGGGGCCTCCTCTCCTGGGGCTGCTCGCCCAGGGCCTCCTCACCCGAGACTAATCGCCCGGGGCCTCCAGGCCCGGGGCAGCTCGCTCGGGGCCTGCTCGCCCAGGGCCTGCTCGCCAGGGTCCTGCTCGCCCTGGGCCTCCTCGTCCGGGGCTGCTCGCCCGGGGCCTCCTCACCTGGGGCTGCTCACCCGGGGCCTCCTCGCCCGAGGCTGATTATCCGTGGCCTCCAGGCCCGGGGCTGCTCGCCTGGGGCCTCCAGGACTGGGGTTGCTCGCCCGGGGCCACCATGCCCGGGGCTGCTCGCCCGGGGCCTCCTCACCTGGGGCTGCTCGCCAGAGGCCTCCAGATGCGTGGCTGCTAGCCCGGGGCCTCCAGGCCCAGGGCTGCTCCCCCCGGGCCTCCAGGCCCAGGGCTGCTCGCCCAGAGCCTCCTCGCCCGGGGCTGCTCGCCAGAGGCCTCCAGCCCCGGGGCTCTTGCATTGGGCTTCCAGGCCCAGGGCTGCTCGCCTTGGGCCTCCAGGCCGGGGGCTGCTTGCCCGGGGTCTCCTCGTCTGGGGCTGCTCGCCCGGGTCCTCCTCGCCTGGGGATTCCAGGGCCATGATTGCTCACCCGGGGCCTCCTCGCCTGGGGCTGCTCGCCCGGGGCCTCTAGGCCCGGGGCTGCTCGTCCGGGGCCTCCTCTACCGGGGCTGCTCGCCAGAGGCCTCCAGATGCGGGGCTGAAAGCCGGGGGCCTCCAGGCCCGGGGCTGCTCGCCCCGGGCCTCCAGGCTCAGGGCTGCTCGCCCAGAGCCTCCTCGCCTGGGGCTGCTCGCCTGGGGCCTCCAGGCCCAGGGCTGCTCGCTCGGGGCCTCCAGGCCTGGGGCTGCTCGCCAGAGGCCTCCTCGCCCGGGGCTGCTCGCCCCGGGGCCTCCTCGCCTGGGGCTGCTCGCCCGGGGCCTCCAGATGCGTGGCTGCTAGCCCGGGGCCTCCAGGCCCAGGGCTGCTCTCCCCGGGCCTCCAGGCCCAGGGCTGCTCGCCCGGAGCCTCCTCGCCCGGGGCTGCTGGCCCGGGGCCTCCTCGCCCGGGGCTGCTGGCCCGGGGCCTCCAGACCAGGGGCTGCTCGCCCCGGGCATCCAGGCCCAGGGCTGCTCGCCCGGAGCCTCCTCGCCCCGGGCCTCCTCGCACGGGGCTGTCTCTTCCCATGGCTCATCATGCCTGAAGCCTCTCCCTCTACATGAGAGAAACGGGTCAGAGTATCCCACACAGCCTCCAGACCATGGGGTCTCAGCTGTGAAACGTACGGGAAAGGTTGCAGAAGTGGGAGACACAGAATTCCAAGCAGCCCCTCCAGGGGCTATGCAGCGAGCACAAAGTCCCAAGGTATTATATGCCTGAATCCTAAAAAGCCAACGAACCCTTCCTCCCAGCTCAGAAAGTCCCGGGTTAGGACCAATCGATGCGAGACCCAGAATCACAAACACCTGCTACGACCCCGGGCCTCTAGGTTCTGAGTCATTCCCATGGCTCACCATGGTTGAAGCCCCTCCCTGTACCTAGAGAAAGGAGTCACAGAACCGGAAACAGCCTCCAGACACTAGGGTCTCAGCTGAGAAACTCCCTGGAAAGGTCCGATGGTTTGGAGACACAGAATGGGAAGTGCCCCGCTGGCCCGGGCCTCCAATCCCTGGGCTGCTCGACCGGGGCCTCCTCGACCGGGGCTGCTCGCCCGGGTCCTCCTAGGCCGGGGCTTCCAGGGCGTTGACTGCTCAACCGGGGCCTCCTCGCCCGGGGCTGATTGCCCGGTGCCTCCTGGCCTGGGGATGTTCGCCCGGGGCCTCCAGGCAGAGGGCTGCTTGCCCGGGGCCTCCTCGCCTGGGGCTGCTCGCCCGGGGCCTCCTGGCGCGGGGCTGCTCGCCCGGGGCCTCCTTGCCCGGGGGTGTTCGTCAGAGGCCTCCAGATTTGGGGCTGCTAGCCCGGGGCCTCCAGGCCTGGGGCTGCTCCCCCGGGGCCTCCAGCCCGGGGCTGCTCGGCAGAGGCCTCCAGATGCGGGGCTGCTAGCCCGGGGCCTCCAGGTCCGGGGCTGCTCGCCCCAGGCCTCCTCGCCTGGTGCTGCTCGCCTGGGGCCTCCTCACCCGAGGCTGATCGCCTGGGGCCTCCAGGCCCTGGGCAGCTCGAACGGGGCCTCCTCGCCCGTGGCCTGCTCTCCCGGGACCTGCTCTCCCGGGACCTGCTCTCCCGGGACCTGCTCGCCCGGGGCCTCCTCGCCCGGGGCCTCCTCGCCCGGGGCCTCCTGGCCCGGGACTGCTCGCCAGAGGCCTCCAGATGCGGGGCCGCTAGACCGGGGCCTGTAGGCCCGGGGCTGCTCCCCCGGAGCCTCCTCGCCCGGGGCTGCGCGCCCGGGGCCTCCTCGCCCAGGGCTGCTCGCCCCGGCCTCCAGGCCCGGGGCTGCTCGCCCGGAGCCTCCTCGCCCGGGGCTGCTCGCCTGGGTCCTCCTCGCCCGGGGCTTCCAGGGCCGTGACTGCTCACCCGGGGCCTCCTCGCCTGGGGCTGCTCGACCGGGGCCTCTAGGCCCGGGGCTGCTCGCCCGGTGCCGCTCCCCCAGAGCCTCCTCGCCCGGGGCTGCGCGCCCGGGGCCTACAGGCCTGGGGCTGCTTCCTCCCGGGCCTCCTCGCACAGGGCTGTCTCTTACCATGGCTCATCATGCATGAAGCCTGTGCCTGTACCTGAGAGAAACAAGTCAGAATATCCCACACAGCCTCCAGACCATGGGGTCTCAGCTGTGAAACGTACGGGGAAGGTTGGAGAAGTGGGAGACACAGAGTTCCAAGCAGCCCCTCCAGGGGCTATGCAGCGAGCACAAAATCCTAAGGAATTATATGCCTGAATCCTAAAAAGCCAACAAACCCTTCCTCTCAGCTCAGAAACTGCCGGGTTAGGACCGAGGGATGCTAGACCCAGAATCACAAACACCTGCTACGACCCCCAGCCTCTAGGTTCTGAGTCATTACCATGGCTCACCATGGTTGAAGCCCCTCCCTGTACCTAGAGAAAGGGGTCACAGAACCTGAAACAGCCTCCAGACACTAGGGTCTCAGTTGAGTAACTCCCTGGAAAGGTCCAATGGTTTGGAGACACAGAATGGGAAGTGCCCCGCTCGCCCGGGGCCTCACGGCCGGGTCTGCTCGCCTGGGGCTGCTCGCCCGCGGCCTCCTCGACCAGGGGTGCTCACCCGGTCCTCCTCGCCCGGGGCTTCCAGCGCCGTGACTGCTCACCCGGGGCCTCCTCGCCTGGGGCTGCTCGTCCGGGGCCTCCGCGCTCGAGGCTGATTACCCGGGGCCTCCAGGACCGGGGCAGTTTGTCCGGGGCCTCCAGGCACTGGGCTGCTCACCCGAGGCTAATCGCCCGGGGCTTGCTCGCACGGGGCCTCCTCGCCCGGGGCTTCCAGGGCCTTGACTGCTCACCCGGGGCCTCCTCTCCTGGGGCTGCTCGCCCAGGGCCTCCTCACCCGAGACTAATCGCCCGGGGCCTCCAGGCCCGGGGCAGCTCGCTCGGGGCCTGCTCGCCCAGGGCCTGCTCGCCAGGGACCTGCTCGCCCTGGGCCTCCTCGTCCGGGGCTGCTCGCCCGGGGCCTCCTCACCTGGGGCTGCTCACCCGGGGCCTCCTCGCCCGAGGCTGATTATCCGTGGCCTCCAGGCCCGGGGCTGCTCGCCTGGGGCCTCCAGGACTGGGGTTGCTCGCCCGGGGCCACCATGCCCGGGGCTGCTCGCCCGGGGCCTCCTCACCTGGGGCTGCTCGCCAGAGGCCTCCAGATGCGTGGCTGCTAGCCCGGGGCCTCCAGGCCCAGGGCTGCTCCCCCCGGGCCTCCAGGCCCAGGGCTGCTCGCCCAGAGCCTCCTCGCCCGGGGCTGCTCGCCAGAGGCCTCCAGCCCCGGGGCTCTTGCATTGGGCTTCCAGGCCCAGGGCTGCTCGCCTTGGGCCTCCAGGCCGGGGGCTGCTTGCCCGGGGTCTCCTCGTCTGGGGCTGCTCGCCCGGGTCCTCCTCGCCTGGGGATTCCAGGGCCATGATTGCTCACCCGGGGCCTCCTCGCCTGGGGCTGCTCGCCCGGGGCCTCTAGGCCCGGGGCTGCTCGTCCGGGGCCTCCTCTACCGGGGCTGCTCGCCAGAGGCCTCCAGATGCGGGGCTGAAAGCCGGGGTCCTCCAGGCCCGGGGCTGCTCGCCCCGGGCCTCCAGGCTCAGGGCTGCTCGCCCAGAGCCTCCTCGCCTGGGGCTGCTCGCCTGGGGCCTCCAGGCCCAGGGCTGCTCGCTCGGGGCCTCCAGGCCTGGGGCTGCTCGCCAGAGGCCTCCTCGCCCGGGGCTGCTCGCCCCGGGGCCTCCTCGCCTGGGGCTGCTCGCCCGGGGCCTCCAGATGCGTGGCTGCTAGCCCGGGGCCTCCAGGCCCAGGGCTGCTCCCCCCGGGCCTCCAGGCCCAGGGCTGCTCGCCCGGAGCCTCCTCGCCCGGGGCTGCTGGCCCGGGGCCTCCTCGCCCGGGGCTGCTGGCCCGGGGCCTCCAGACCAGGGGCTGCTCGCCCCGGGCATCCAGGCCCAGGGCTGCTCGCCCGGAGCCTCCTCGCCCCGGGCCTCCTCGCACGGGGCTGTCTCTTCCCATGGCTCATCATGCCTGAAGCCTCTCCCTCTACATGAGAGAAACGGGTCAGAGTATCCCACACAGCCTCCAGACCATGGGGTCTCAGCTGTGAAACGTACGGGAAAGGTTGCAGAAGTGGGAGACACAGAATTCCAAGCAGCCCCTCCAGGGGCTATGCAGCGAGCACAAAGTCCCAAGGTATTATATGCCTGAATCCTAAAAAGCCAACGAACCCTTCCTCCCAGCTCAGAAAGTCCCGGGTTAGGACCAATCGATGCGAGACCCAGAATCACAAACACCTGCTACGACCCCGGGCCTCTAGGTTCTGAGTCATTCCCATGGCTCACCATGGTTGAAGCCCCTCCCTGTACCTAGAGAAAGGAGTCACAGAACCGGAAACAGCCTCCAGACACTAGGGTCTCAGCTGAGAAACTCCCTGGAAAGGTCCGATGGTTTGGAGACACAGAATGGGAAGTGCCCCGCTGGCCCGGGCCTCCAATCCCTGGGCTGCTCGACCGGGGCCTCCTGGACCGGGGCTGCTCGCCCGGGTCCTCCTAGGCCGGGGCTTCCAGGGCGTTGACTGCTCAACCGGGGCCTCCTCGCCCGGGGCTGATTGCCCGGTGCCTCCTGGCCTGGGGATGTTCGCCCGGGGCCTCCAGGCAGAGGGCTGCTTGCCCGGGGCCTCCTCGCCTGGGGCTGCTCGCCCGGGGCCTCCTGGCGCGGGGCTGCTCGCCCGGGGCCTCCTTGCCCGTGGGTGTTCGTCAGAGGCCTCCAGATTTGGGGCTGCTAGCCCGGGGCCTCCAGGCCTGGGGCTGCTCCCCCGGGGCCTCCAGCCCGGGGCTGCTCGGCAGAGGCCTCCAGATGCGGGGCTGCTAGCCCGGGGCCTCCAGGTCCGGGGCTGCTCGCCCCAGGCCTCCTCGCCTGGTGCTGCTCGCCTGGGGCCTCCTCACCCGAGGCTGATCGCCTGGGGCCTCCAGGCCCTGGGCAGCTCGAACGGGGCCTCCTCGCCCGTGGCCTGCTCTCCCGGGACCTGCTCTCCCGGGACCTGCTCTCCCGGGACCTGCTCTCCCGGGGCCTCCTCGCCCGGGGCCTCCTCGCCCGGGGCCTCCTGGCCCGGGACTGCTCGCCAGAGGCCTCCAGATGCGGGGCCGCTAGACCGGGGCCTGTAGGCCCGGGGCTGCTCCCCCGGAGCCTCCTCGCCCGGGGCTGCGCGCCCGGGGCCTCCTCGCCCAGGGCTGCTCGCCCCGGCCTCCAGGCCCGGGGCTGCTCGCCCGGAGCCTCCTCGCCCGGGGCTGCTCGCCTGGGTCCTCCTCGCCCGGGGCTTCCAGGGCCGTGACTGCTCACCCGGGGCCTCCTCGCCTGGGGCTGCTCGACCGGGGCCTCTAGGCCCGGGGCTGCTCGCCCGGTGCCGTTCCCCAGAGCCTCCTCGCCTGGGGCTGCGCGCCCGGGGCCTACAGGCCTGGGGCTGCTTCCTCCCGGGCCTCCTCGCACAGGGCTGTCTCTTACCATGGCTCATCATGCATGAAGCCTGTGCCTGTACCTGAGAGAAACAAGTCAGAATATCCCACACAGCCTCCAGACCATGGGGTCTCAGCTGTGAAACGTACGGGGAAGGTTGGAGAAGTGGGAGACACAGAGTTCCAAGCAGCCCCTCCAGGGGCTATGCAGCGAGCACAAAATCCTAAGGAATTATATGCCTGAATCCTAAAAAGCCAACAAACCCTTCCTCTCAGCTCAGAAACTGCCGGGTTAGGACCGAGGGATGCTAGAGCCAGAATCACAAACACCTGCTACGACCCCCAGCCTCTAGGTTCTGAGTCATTACCATGGCTCACCATGGTTGAAGCCCCTCCCTGTACCTAGAGAAAGGGGTCACAGAACCTGAAACAGCCTCCAGACACTAGGGTCTCAGTTGAGTAACTCCCTGGAAAGGTCCAATGGTTTGGAGACACAGAATGGGAAGTGCCCCGCTCGCCCGGGGCCTCACGGCCGGGTCTGCTCGCCTGGGGCTGCTCGCCCGCGGCCTCCTCGACCAGGGGTGCTCACCCGGTCCTCCTCGCCCGGGGCTTCCAGCGCCGTGACTGCTCACCCGGGGCCTCCTCGCCTGGGGCTGCTCGTCCGGGGCCTCCGCGCTCGAGGCTGATTACCCGGGGCCTCCAGGACCGGGGCAGTTTGTCCGGGGCCTCCAGGCACTGGGCTGCTCACCCGAGGCTAATCGCCCGGGGCTTGCTCGCACGGGGCCTCCTCGCCCGGGGCTTCCAGGGCCTTGACTGCTCACCCGGGGCCTCCTCTCCTGGGGCTGCTCGCCCAGGGCCTCCTCACCCGAGACTAATCGCCCGGGGCCTCCAGGCCCGGGGCAGCTCGCTCGGGGCCTGCTCGCCCAGGGCCTGCTCGCCAGGGACCTGCTCGCCCTGGGCCTCCTCGTCCGGGGCTGCTCGCCCGGGGCCTCCTCACCTGGGGCTGCTCACCCGGGGCCTCCTCGCCCGAGGCTGATTATCCGTGGCCTCCAGGCCCGGGGCTGCTCGCCTGGGGCCTCCAGGACTGGGGTTGCTCGCCCGGGGCCACCATGCCCGGGGCTGCTCGCCCGGGGCCTCCTCACCTGGGGCTGCTCGCCAGAGGCCTCCAGATGCGTGGCTGCTAGCCCGGGGCCTCCAGGCCCAGGGCTGCTCCCCCCGGGCCTCCAGGCCCAGGGCTGCTCGCCCAGAGCCTCCTCGCCCGGGGCTGCTCGCCAGAGGCCTCCAGCCCCGGGGCTCTTGCATTGGGCTTCCAGGCCCAGGGCTGCTCGCCTTGGGCCTCCAGGCCGGGGGCTGCTTGCCCGGGGTCTCCTCGTCTGGGGCTGCTCGCCCGGGTCCTCCTCGCCTGGGGATTCCAGGGCCATGATTGCTCACCCGGGGCCTCCTCGCCTGGGGCTGCTCGCCCGGGGCCTCTAGGCCCGGGGCTGCTCGTCCGGGGCCTCCTCTACCGGGGCTGCTCGCCAGAGGCCTCCAGATGCGGGGCTGAAAGCCGGGGTCCTCCAGGCCCGGGGCTGCTCGCCCCGGGCCTCCAGGCTCAGGGCTGCTCGCCCAGAGCCTCCTCGCCTGGGGCTGCTCGCCTGGGGCCTCCAGGCCCAGGGCTGCTCGCTCGGGGCCTCCAGGCCTGGGGCTGCTCGCCAGAGGCCTCCTCGCCCGGGGCTGCTCGCCCCGGGGCCTCCTCGCCTGGGGCTGCTCGCCCGGGGCCTCCAGATGCGTGGCTGCTAGCCCGGGGCCTCCAGGCCCAGGGCTGCTCCCCCCGGGCCTCCAGGCCCAGGGCTGCTCGCCCGGAGCCTCCTCGCCCGGGGCTGCTGGCCCGGGGCCTCCTCGCCCGGGGCTGCTGGCCCGGGGCCTCCAGACCAGGGGCTGCTCGCCCCGGGCATCCAGGCCCAGGGCTGCTCGCCCGGAGCCTCCTCGCCCCGGGCCTCCTCGCACGGGGCTGTCTCTTCCCATGGCTCATCATGCCTGAAGCCTCTCCCTCTACATGAGAGAAACGGGTCAGAGTATCCCACACAGCCTCCAGACCATGGGGTCTCAGCTGTGAAACGTACGGGAAAGGTTGCAGAAGTGGGAGACACAGAATTCCAAGCAGCCCCTCCAGGGGCTATGCAGCGAGCACAAAGTCCCAAGGTATTATATGCCTGAATCCTAAAAAGCCAACGAACCCTTCCTCCCAGCTCAGAAAGTCCCGGGTTAGGACCAATCGATGCGAGACCCAGAATCACAAACACCTGCTACGACCCCGGGCCTCTAGGTTCTGAGTCATTCCCATGGCTCACCATGGTTGAAGCCCCTCCCTGTACCTAGAGAAAGGAGTCACAGAACCGGAAACAGCCTCCAGACACTAGGGTCTCAGCTGAGAAACTCCCTGGAAAGGTCCGATGGTTTGGAGACACAGAATGGGAAGTGCCCCGCTGGCCCGGGCCTCCAATCCCTGGGCTGCTCGTCCGGGGCCTCCTGGACCGGGGCTGCTCGCCCGGGTCCTCCTAGGCCGGGGCTTCCAGGGCGTTGACTGCTCAACCGGGGCATCCTCGCCCGGGGCTGATTGCCCGGTGCCTCCTGGCCTGGGGATGTTCGCCCGGGGCCTCCAGGCAGAGGGCTGCTTGCCCGGGGCCTCCTCGCCTGGGGCTGCTCGCCCGGGGCCTCCTGGCGCGGGGCTGCTCGCCCGGGGCCTCCTTGCCCGTGGGTGTTCGTCAGAGGCCTCCAGATTTGGGGCTGCTAGCCCGGGGCCTCCAGGCCTGGGGCTGCTCCCCCGGGGCCTCCAGCCCGGGGCTGCTCGGCAGAGGCCTCCAGATGCGGGGCTGCTAGCCCGGGGCCTCCAGGTCCGGGGCTGCTCGCCCCAGGCCTCCTCGCCTGGTGCTGCTCGCCTGGGGCCTCCTCACCCGAGGCTGATCGCCTGGGGCCTCCAGGCCCTGGGCAGCTCGAACGGGGCCTCCTCGCCCGTGGCCTGCTCTCCCGGGACCTGCTCTCCCGGGACCTGCTCTCCCGGGACCTGCTCTCCCGGGGCCTCCTCGCCCGGGGCCTCCTCGCCCGGGGCCTCCTGGCCCGGGACTGCTCGCCAGAGGCCTCCAGATGCGGGGCCGCTAGACCGGGGCCTGTAGGCCCGGGGCTGCTCCCCCGGAGCCTCCTCGCCCGGGGCTGCGCGCCCGGGGCCTCCTCGCCCAGGGCTGCTCGCCCCGGCCTCCAGGCCCGGGGCTGCTCGCCCGGAGCCTCCTCGCCCGGGGCTGCTCGCCTGGGTCCTCCTCGCCCGGGGCTTCCAGGGCCGTGACTGCTCACCCGGGGCCTCCTCGCCTGGGGCTGCTCGACCGGGGCCTCTAGGCCCGGGGCTGCTCGCCCGGTGCCGTTCCCCAGAGCCTCCTCGCCTGGGGCTGCGCGCCCGGGGCCTACAGGCCTGGGGCTGCTTCCTCCCGGGCCTCCTCGCACAGGGCTGTCTCTTACCATGGCTCATCATGCATGAAGCCTGTGCCTGTACCTGAGAGAAACAAGTCAGAATATCCCACACAGCCTCCAGACCATGGGGTCTCAGCTGTGAAACGTACGGGGAAGGTTGAAGAAGTGGGAGACACAGAGTTCCAAGCAGCCCCTCCAGGGGCTATGCAGCGAGCACAAAATCCTAAGGAATTATATGCCTGAATCCTAAAAAGCCAACAAACCCTTCCTCTCAGCTCAGAAACTGCCGGGTTAGGACCGAGGGATGCTAGACCCAGAATCACAAACACCTGCTACGACCCCCAGCCTCTAGGTTCTGAGTCATTACCATGGCTCACCATGGTTGAAGCCCCTCCCTGTACCTAGAGAAAGGGGTCACAGAACCTGAAACAGCCTCCAGACACTAGGGTCTCAGTTGAGTAACTCCCTGGAAAGGTCCAATGGTTTGGAGACACAGAATGGGAAGTGCCCCGCTCGCCCGGGGCCTCACGGCCGGGTCTGCTCGCCTGGGGCTGCTCGCCCGCGGCCTCCTCGACCAGGGGTGCTCACCCGGTCCTCCTCGCCCGGGGCTTCCAGCGCCGTGACTGCTCACCCGGGGCCTCCTCGCCTGGGGCTGCTCGTCCGGGGCCTCCGCGCTCGAGGCTGATTACCCGGGGCCTCCAGGACCGGGGCAGTTTGTCCGGGGCCTCCAGGCACTGGGCTGCTCACCCGAGGCTAATCGCCCGGGGCTTGCTCGCACGGGGCCTCCTCGCCCGGGGCTTCCAGGGCCTTGACTGCTCACCCGGGGCCTCCTCTCCTGGGGCTGCTCGCCCAGGGCCTCCTCACCCGAGACTAATCGCCCGGGGCCTCCAGGCCCGGGGCAGCTCGCTCGGGGCCTGCTCGCCCAGGGCCTGCTCGCCAGGGACCTGCTCGCCCTGGGCCTCCTCGTCCGGGGCTGCTCGCCCGGGGCCTCCTCACCTGGGGCTGCTCACCCGGGGCCTCCTCGCCCGAGGCTGATTATCCGTGGCCTCCAGGCCCGGGGCTGCTCGCCTGGGGCCTCCAGGACTGGGGTTGCTCGCCCGGGGCCACCATGCCCGGGGCTGCTCGCCCGGGGCCTCCTCACCTGGGGCTGCTCGCCAGAGGCCTCCAGATGCGTGGCTGCTAGCCCGGGGCCTCCAGGCCCAGGGCTGCTCCCCCCGGGCCTCCAGGCCCAGGGCTGCTCGCCCAGAGCCTCCTCGCCCGGGGCTGCTCGCCAGAGGCCTCCAGCCCCGGGGCTCTTGCATTGGGCTTCCAGGCCCAGGGCTGCTCGCCTTGGGCCTCCAGGCCGGGGGCTGCTTGCCCGGGGTCTCCTCGTCTGGGGCTGCTCGCCCGGGTCCTCCTCGCCTGGGGATTCCAGGGCCATGATTGCTCACCCGGGGCCTCCTCGCCTGGGGCTGCTCGCCCGGGGCCTCTAGGCCCGGGGCTGCTCGTCCGGGGCCTCCTCTACCGGGGCTGCTCGCCAGAGGCCTCCAGATGCGGGGCTGAAAGCCGGGGTCCTCCAGGCCCGGGGCTGCTCGCCCCGGGCCTCCAGGCTCAGGGCTGCTCGCCCAGAGCCTCCTCGCCTGGGGCTGCTCGCCTGGGGCCTCCAGGCCCAGGGCTGCTCGCTCGGGGCCTCCAGGCCTGGGGCTGCTCGCCAGAGGCCTCCTCGCCCGGGGCTGCTCGCCCCGGGGCCTCCTCGCCTGGGGCTGCTCGCCCGGGGCCTCCAGATGCGTGGCTGCTAGCCCGGGGCCTCCAGGCCCAGGGCTGCTCCCCCCGGGCCTCCAGGCCCAGGGCTGCTCGCCCGGAGCCTCCTCGCCCGGGGCTGCTGGCCCGGGGCCTCCTCGCCCGGGGCTGCTGGCCCGGGGCCTCCAGACCAGGGGCTGCTCGCCCCGGGCATCCAGGCCCAGGGCTGCTCGCCCGGAGCCTCCTCGCCCCGGGCCTCCTCGCACGGGGCTGTCTCTTCCCATGGCTCATCATGCCTGAAGCCTCTCCCTCTACATGAGAGAAACGGGTCAGAGTATCCCACACAGCCTCCAGACCATGGGGTCTCAGCTGTGAAACGTACGGGAAAGGTTGCAGAAGTGGGAGACACAGAATTCCAAGCAGCCCCTCCAGGGGCTATGCAGCGAGCACAAAGTCCCAAGGTATTATATGCCTGAATCCTAAAAAGCCAACGAACCCTTCCTCCCAGCTCAGAAAGTCCCGGGTTAGGACCAATCGATGCGAGACCCAGAATCACAAACACCTGCTACGACCCCGGGCCTCTAGGTTCTGAGTCATTCCCATGGCTCACCATGGTTGAAGCCCCTCCCTGTACCTAGAGAAAGGAGTCACAGAACCGGAAACAGCCTCCAGACACTAGGGTCTCAGCTGAGAAACTCCCTGGAAAGGTCCGATGGTTTGGAGACACAGAATGGGAAGTGCCCCGCTGGCCCGGGCCTCCAATCCCTGGGCTGCTCGTCCGGGGCCTCCTGGACCGGGGCTGCTCGCCCGGGTCCTCCTAGGCCGGGGCTTCCAGGGCGTTGACTGCTCAACCGGGGCATCCTCGCCCGGGGCTGATTGCCCGGTGCCTCCTGGCCTGGGGATGTTCGCCCGGGGCCTCCAGGCAGAGGGCTGCTTGCCCGGGGCCTCCTCGCCTGGGGCTGCTCGCCCGGGGCCTCCTGGCGCGGGGCTGCTCGCCCGGGGCCTCCTTGCCCGTGGGTGTTCGTCAGAGGCCTCCAGATTTGGGGCTGCTAGCCCGGGGCCTCCAGGCCTGGGGCTGCTCCCCCGGGGCCTCCAGCCCGGGGCTGCTCGGCAGAGGCCTCCAGATGCGGGGCTGCTAGCCCGGGGCCTCCAGGTCCGGGGCTGCTCGCCCCAGGCCTCCTCGCCTGGTGCTGCTCGCCTGGGGCCTCCTCACCCGAGGCTGATCGCCTGGGGCCTCCAGGCCCTGGGCAGCTCGAACGGGGCCTCCTCGCCCGTGGCCTGCTCTCCCGGGACCTGCTCTCCCGGGACCTGCTCTCCCGGGACCTGCTCTCCCGGGGCCTCCTCGCCCGGGGCCTCCTGGCCCGGGACTGCTCGCCAGAGGCCTCCAGATGCGGGGCCGCTAGACCGGGGCCTGTAGGCCCGGGGCTGCTCCCCCGGAGCCTCCTCGCCCGGGGCTGCGCGCCCGGGGCCTCCTCGCCCAGGGCTGCTCGCCCCGGCCTCCAGGCCCGGGGCTGCTCGCCCGGAGCCTCCTCGCCCGGGGCTGCTCGCCTGGGTCCTCCTCGCCCGGGGCTTCCAGGGCCGTGACTGCTCACCCGGGGCCTCCTCGCCTGGGGCTGCTCGACCGGGGCCTCTAGGCCCGGGGCTGCTCGCCCGGTGCCGTTCCCCAGAGCCTCCTCGCCTGGGGCTGCGCGCCCGGGGCCTACAGGCCTGGGGCTGCTTCCTCCCGGGCCTCCTCGCACAGGGCTGTCTCTTACCATGGCTCATCATGCATGAAGCCTGTGCCTGTACCTGAGAGAAACAAGTCAGAATATCCCACACAGCCTCCAGACCATGGGGTCTCAGCTGTGAAACGTACGGGGAAGGTTGAAGAAGTGGGAGACACAGAGTTCCAAGCAGCCCCTCCAGGGGCTATGCAGCGAGCACAAAATCCTAAGGAATTATATGCCTGAATCCTAAAAAGCCAACAAACCCTTCCTCTCAGCTCAGAAACTGCCGGGTTAGGACCGAGGGATGCTAGACCCAGAATCACAAACACCTGCTACGACCCCCAGCCTCTAGGTTCTGAGTCATTACCATGGCTCACCATGGTTGAAGCCCCTCCCTGTACCTAGAGAAAGGGGTCACAGAACCTGAAACAGCCTCCAGACACTAGGGTCTCAGTTGAGTAACTCCCTGGAAAGGTCCAATGGTTTGGAGACACAGAATGGGAAGTGCCCCGCTCGCCCGGGGCCTCACGGCCGGGTCTGCTCGCCTGGGGCTGCTCGCCCGCGGCCTCCTCGACCAGGGGTGCTCACCCGGTCCTCCTCGCCCGGGGCTTCCAGCGCCGTGACTGCTCACCCGGGGCCTCCTCGCCTGGGGCTGCTCGTCCGGGGCCTCCGCGCTCGAGGCTGATTACCCGGGGCCTCCAGGACCGGGGCAGTTTGTCCGGGGCCTCCAGGCACTGGGCTGCTCACCCGAGGCTAATCGCCCGGGGCTTGCTCGCACGGGGCCTCCTCGCCCGGGGCTTCCAGGGCCTTGACTGCTCACCCGGGGCCTCCTCTCCTGGGGCTGCTCGCCCAGGGCCTCCTCACCCGAGACTAATCGCCCGGGGCCTCCAGGCCCGGGGCAGCTCGCTCGGGGCCTGCTCGCCCAGGGCCTGCTCGCCAGGGACCTGCTCGCCCTGGGCCTCCTCGTCCGGGGCTGCTCGCCCGGGGCCTCCTCACCTGGGGCTGCTCACCCGGGGCCTCCTCGCCCGAGGCTGATTATCCGTGGCCTCCAGGCCCGGGGCTGCTCGCCTGGGGCCTCCAGGACTGGGGTTGCTCGCCCGGGGCCACCATGCCCGGGGCTGCTCGCCCGGGGCCTCCTCACCTGGGGCTGCTCGCCAGAGGCCTCCAGATGCGTGGCTGCTAGCCCGGGGCCTCCAGGCCCAGGGCTGCTCCCCCCGGGCCTCCAGGCCCAGGGCTGCTCGCCCAGAGCCTCCTCGCCCGGGGCTGCTCGCCAGAGGCCTCCAGCCCCGGGGCTCTTGCATTGGGCTTCCAGGCCCAGGGCTGCTCGCCTTGGGCCTCCAGGCCGGGGGCTGCTTGCCCGGGGTCTCCTCGTCTGGGGCTGCTCGCCCGGGTCCTCCTCGCCTGGGGATTCCAGGGCCATGATTGCTCACCCGGGGCCTCCTCGCCTGGGGCTGCTCGCCCGGGGCCTCTAGGCCCGGGGCTGCTCGTCCGGGGCCTCCTCTACCGGGGCTGCTCGCCAGAGGCCTCCAGATGCGGGGCTGAAAGCCGGGGTCCTCCAGGCCCGGGGCTGCTCGCCCCGGGCCTCCAGGCTCAGGGCTGCTCGCCCAGAGCCTCCTCGCCTGGGGCTGCTCGCCTGGGGCCTCCAGGCCCAGGGCTGCTCGCTCGGGGCCTCCAGGCCTGGGGCTGCTCGCCAGAGGCCTCCTCGCCCGGGGCTGCTCGCCCCGGGGCCTCCTCGCCTGGGGCTGCTCGCCCGGGGCCTCCAGATGCGTGGCTGCTAGCCCGGGGCCTCCAGGCCCAGGGCTGCTCCCCCCGGGCCTCCAGGCCCAGGGCTGCTCGCCCGGAGCCTCCTCGCCCGGGGCTGCTGGCCCGGGGCCTCCTCGCCCGGGGCTGCTGGCCCGGGGCCTCCAGACCAGGGGCTGCTCGCCCCGGGCATCCAGGCCCAGGGCTGCTCGCCCGGAGCCTCCTCGCCCCGGGCCTCCTCGCACGGGGCTGTCTCTTCCCATGGCTCATCATGCCTGAAGCCTCTCCCTCTACATGAGAGAAACGGGTCAGAGTATCCCACACAGCCTCCAGACCATGGGGTCTCAGCTGTGAAACGTACGGGAAAGGTTGCAGAAGTGGGAGACACAGAATTCCAAGCAGCCCCTCCAGGGGCTATGCAGCGAGCACAAAGTCCCAAGGTATTATATGCCTGAATCCTAAAAAGCCAACGAACCCTTCCTCCCAGCTCAGAAAGTCCCGGGTTAGGACCAATCGATGCGAGACCCAGAATCACAAACACCTGCTACGACCCCGGGCCTCTAGGTTCTGAGTCATTCCCATGGCTCACCATGGTTGAAGCCCCTCCCTGTACCTAGAGAAAGGAGTCACAGAACCGGAAACAGCCTCCAGACACTAGGGTCTCAGCTGAGAAACTCCCTGGAAAGGTCCGATGGTTTGGAGACACAGAATGGGAAGTGCCCCGCTGGCCCGGGCCTCCAATCCCTGGGCTGCTCGTCCGGGGCCTCCTGGACCGGGGCTGCTCGCCCGGGTCCTCCTAGGCCGGGGCTTCCAGGGCGTTGACTGCTCAACCGGGGCATCCTCGCCCGGGGCTGATTGCCCGGTGCCTCCTGGCCTGGGGATGTTCGCCCGGGGCCTCCAGGCAGAGGGCTGCTTGCCCGGGGCCTCCTCGCCTGGGGCTGCTCGCCCGGGGCCTCCTGGCGCGGGGCTGCTCGCCCGGGGCCTCCTTGCCCGTGGGTGTTCGTCAGAGGCCTCCAGATTTGGGGCTGCTAGCCCGGGGCCTCCAGGCCTGGGGCTGCTCCCCCGGGGCCTCCAGCCCGGGGCTGCTCGGCAGAGGCCTCCAGATGCGGGGCTGCTAGCCCGGGGCCTCCAGGTCCGGGGCTGCTCGCCCCAGGCCTCCTCGCCTGGTGCTGCTCGCCTGGGGCCTCCTCACCCGAGGCTGATCGCCTGGGGCCTCCAGGCCCTGGGCAGCTCGAACGGGGCCTCCTCGCCCGTGGCCTGCTCTCCCGGGACCTGCTCTCCCGGGACCTGCTCTCCCGGGACCTGCTCTCCCGGGGCCTCCTCGCCCGGGGCCTCCTGGCCCGGGACTGCTCGCCAGAGGCCTCCAGATGCGGGGCCGCTAGACCGGGGCCTGTAGGCCCGGGGCTGCTCCCCCGGAGCCTCCTCGCCCGGGGCTGCGCGCCCGGGGCCTCCTCGCCCAGGGCTGCTCGCCCCGGCCTCCAGGCCCGGGGCTGCTCGCCCGGAGCCTCCTCGCCCGGGGCTGCTCGCCTGGGTCCTCCTCGCCCGGGGCTTCCAGGGCCGTGACTGCTCACCCGGGGCCTCCTCGCCTGGGGCTGCTCGACCGGGGCCTCTAGGCCCGGGGCTGCTCGCCCGGTGCCATTCCCCAGAGCCTCCTCGCCTGGGGCTGCGCGCCCGGGGCCTACAGGCCTGGGGCTGCTTCCTCCCGGGCCTCCTCGCACAGGGCTGTCTCTTACCATGGCTCATCATGCATGAAGCCTGTGCCTGTACCTGAGAGAAACAAGTCAGAATATCCCACACAGCCTCCAGACCATGGGGTCTCAGCTGTGAAACGTACGGGGAAGGTTGGAGAAGTGGGAGACACAGAGTTCCAAGCAGCCCCTCCAGGGGCTATGCAGCGAGCACAAAATCCTAAGGAATTATATGCCTGAATCCTAAAAAGCCAACAAACCCTTCCTCTCAGCTCAGAAACTGCCGGGTTAGGACCGAGGGATGCTAGACCCAGAATCACAAACACCTGCTACGACCCCCAGCCTCTAGGTTCTGAGTCATTACCATGGCTCACCATGGTTGAAGCCCCTCCCTGTACCTAGAGAAAGGGGTCACAGAACCCGAAACAGCCTCCAGACACTAGGGTCTCAGTTGAGTAACTCCCTGGAAAGGTCCAATGGTTTGGAGACACAGAATGGGAAGTGCCCCGCTCGCCCGGGGCCTCACGGCCGGGTCTGCTCGCCTGGGGCTGCTCGCCCGCGGCCTCCTCGACCAGGGGTGCTCACCCGGTCCTCCTCGCCCGGGGCTTCCAGCGCCGTGACTGCTCACCCGGGGCCTCCTCGCCTGGGGCTGCTCGTCCGGGGCCTCCGCGCTCGAGGCTGATTACCCGGGGCCTCCAGGACCGGGGCAGTTTGTCCGGGGCCTCCAGGCACTGGGCTGCTCACCCGAGGCTAATCGCCCGGGGCTTGCTCGCACGGGGCCTCCTCGCCCGGGGCTTCCAGGGCCTTGACTGCTCACCCGGGGCCTCCTCTCCTGGGGCTGCTCGCCCAGGGCCTCCTCACCCGAGACTAATCGCCCGGGGCCTCCAGGCCCGGGGCAGCTCGCTCGGGGCCTGCTCGCCCAGGGCCTGCTCGCCAGGGACCTGCTCGCCCTGGGCCTCCTCGTCCGGGGCTGCTCGCCCGGGGCCTCCTCACCTGGGGCTGCTCACCCGGGGCCTCCTCGCCCGAGGCTGATTATCCGTGGCCTCCAGGCCCGGGGCTGCTCGCCTGGGGCCTCCAGGACTGGGGTTGCTCGCCCGGGGCCACCATGCCCGGGGCTGCTCGCCCGGGGCCTCCTCACCTGGGGCTGCTCGCCAGAGGCCTCCAGATGCGTGGCTGCTAGCCCGGGGCCTCCAGGCCCAGGGCTGCTCCCCCCGGGCCTCCAGGCCCAGGGCTGCTCGCCCAGAGCCTCCTCGCCCGGGGCTGCTCGCCAGAGGCCTCCAGCCCCGGGGCTCTTGCATTGGGCTTCCAGGCCCAGGGCTGCTCGCCTTGGGCCTCCAGGCCGGGGGCTGCTTGCCCGGGGTCTCCTCGTCTGGGGCTGCTCGCCCGGGTCCTCCTCGCCTGGGGATTCCAGGGCCATGATTGCTCACCCGGGGCCTCCTCGCCTGGGGCTGCTCGCCCGGGGCCTCTAGGCCCGGGGCTGCTCGTCCGGGGCCTCCTCTACCGGGGCTGCTCGCCAGAGGCCTCCAGATGCGGGGCTGAAAGCCGGGGTCCTCCAGGCCCGGGGCTGCTCGCCCCGGGCCTCCAGGCTCAGGGCTGCTCGCCCAGAGCCTCCTCGCCTGGGGCTGCTCGCCTGGGGCCTCCAGGCCCAGGGCTGCTCGCTCGGGGCCTCCAGGCCTGGGGCTGCTCGCCAGAGGCCTCCTCGCCCGGGGCTGCTCGCCCCGGGGCCTCCTCGCCTGGGGCTGCTCGCCCGGGGCCTCCAGATGCGTGGCTGCTAGCCCGGGGCCTCCAGGCCCAGGGCTGCTCCCCCCGGGCCTCCAGGCCCAGGGCTGCTCGCCCGGAGCCTCCTCGCCCGGGGCTGCTGGCCCGGGGCCTCCTCGCCCGGGGCTGCTGGCCCGGGGCCTCCAGACCAGGGGCTGCTCGCCCCGGGCATCCAGGCCCAGGGCTGCTCGCCCGGAGCCTCCTCGCCCCGGGCCTCCTCGCACGGGGCTGTCTCTTCCCATGGCTCATCATGCCTGAAGCCTCTCCCTCTACATGAGAGAAACGGGTCAGAGTATCCCACACAGCCTCCAGACCATGGGGTCTCAGCTGTGAAACGTACGGGAAAGGTTGCAGAAGTGGGAGACACAGAATTCCAAGCAGCCCCTCCAGGGGCTATGCAGCGAGCACAAAGTCCCAAGGTATTATATGCCTGAATCCTAAAAAGCCAACGAACCCTTCCTCCCAGCTCAGAAAGTCCCGGGTTAGGACCAATCGATGCGAGACCCAGAATCACAAACACCTGCTACGACCCCGGGCCTCTAGGTTCTGAGTCATTCCCATGGCTCACCATGGTTGAAGCCCCTCCCTGTACCTAGAGAAAGGAGTCACAGAACCGGAAACAGCCTCCAGACACTAGGGTCTCAGCTGAGAAACTCCCTGGAAAGGTCCGATGGTTTGGAGACACAGAATGGGAAGTGCCCCGCTGGCCCGGGCCTCCAATCCCTGGGCTGCTCGTCCGGGGCCTCCTGGACCGGGGCTGCTCGCCCGGGTCCTCCTAGGCCGGGGCTTCCAGGGCGTTGACTGCTCAACCGGGGCATCCTCGCCCGGGGCTGATTGCCCGGTGCCTCCTGGCCTGGGGATGTTCGCCCGGGGCCTCCAGGCAGAGGGCTGCTTGCCCGGGGCCTCCTCGCCTGGGGCTGCTCGCCCGGGGCCTCCTGGCGCGGGGCTGCTCGCCCGGGGCCTCCTTGCCCGTGGGTGTTCGTCAGAGGCCTCCAGATTTGGGGCTGCTAGCCCGGGGCCTCCAGGCCTGGGGCTGCTCCCCCGGGGCCTCCAGCCCGGGGCTGCTCGGCAGAGGCCTCCAGATGCGGGGCTGCTAGCCCGGGGCCTCCAGGTCCGGGGCTGCTCGCCCCAGGCCTCCTCGCCTGGTGCTGCTCGCCTGGGGCCTCCTCACCCGAGGCTGATCGCCTGGGGCCTCCAGGCCCTGGGCAGCTCGAACGGGGCCTCCTCGCCCGTGGCCTGCTCTCCCGGGACCTGCTCTCCCGGGACCTGCTCTCCCGGGACCTGCTCTCCCGGGGCCTCCTCGCCCGGGGCCTCCTGGCCCGGGACTGCTCGCCAGAGGCCTCCAGATGCGGGGCCGCTAGACCGGGGCCTGTAGGCCCGGGGCTGCTCCCCCGGAGCCTCCTCGCCCGGGGCTGCGCGCCCGGGGCCTCCTCGCCCAGGGCTGCTCGCCCCGGCCTCCAGGCCCGGGGCTGCTCGCCCGGAGCCTCCTCGCCCGGGGCTGCTCGCCTGGGTCCTCCTCGCCCGGGGCTTCCAGGGCCGTGACTGCTCACCCGGGGCCTCCTCGCCTGGGGCTGCTCGACCGGGGCCTCTAGGCCCGGGGCTGCTCGCCCGGTGCCGTTCCCCAGAGCCTCCTCGCCTGGGGCTGCGCGCCCGGGGCCTACAGGCCTGGGGCTGCTTCCTCCCGGGCCTCCTCGCACAGGGCTGTCTCTTACCATGGCTCATCATGCATGAAGCCTGTGCCTGTACCTGAGAGAAACAAGTCAGAATATCCCACACAGCCTCCAGACCATGGGGTCTCAGCTGTGAAACGTACGGGGAAGGTTGAAGAAGTGGGAGACACAGAGTTCCAAGCAGCCCCTCCAGGGGCTATGCAGCGAGCACAAAATCCTAAGGAATTATATGCCTGAATCCTAAAAAGCCAACAAACCCTTCCTCTCAGCTCAGAAACTGCCGGGTTAGGACCGAGGGATGCTAGACCCAGAATCACAAACACCTGCTACGACCCCCAGCCTCTAGGTTCTGAGTCATTACCATGGCTCACCATGGTTGAAGCCCCTCCCTGTACCTAGAGAAAGGGGTCACAGAACCCGAAACAGCCTCCAGACACTAGGGTCTCAGTTGAGTAACTCCCTGGAAAGGTCCAATGGTTTGGAGACACAGAATGGGAAGTGCCCCGCTCGCCCGGGGCCTCACGGCCGGGTCTGCTCGCCTGGGGCTGCTCGCCCGCGGCCTCCTCGACCAGGGGTGCTCACCCGGTCCTCCTCGCCCGGGGCTTCCAGCGCCGTGACTGCTCACCCGGGGCCTCCTCGCCTGGGGCTGCTCGCCCGGGGCCTCCGCGCTCGAGGCTGATTACCCGGGGCCTCCAGGACCGGGGCAGTTTGTCCGGGGCCTCCAGGCACTGGGCTGCTCACCCGAGGCTAATCGCCCGGGGCTTGCTCGCTTGGGGCCTCCTCGCCCGGGGCTTCCAGGGCCTTGACTGCTCACCCGGGGCCTCCTCTCCTGGGGCTGCTCGCCCGGGGCCTCCTCACCCGAGACTAATCGCCTGGGGCCTCCAGGCCCGGGGCAGCTCGCTCGGGGCCTGCTCGCCCAGGGCCTGCTCACCCGGGACCTGCTCGCCCTGGGCCTCCTCGCCCGGGGCTGCTCGCCCGGGGCCTCCAGGCCCGGGGCTGCTCGCCCGGGTCCCCCTCGCCCGGGGCTTCCCGGGCCTTGACTGCTCACCCGGGGCATCCTCTCCTAGGGCTGCTCGCCTGGGGCTGCTCACCAGGGGCCTCCAGGCCCGGGGCTGCTCGCCCGGGTCCCCCTCGCCCGGGGCTTCCCGGGCCTTGACTGCTCACCCAGGGCATCCTCTCCTAGGGCTGCTCGCCTGGGGCTGCTCGCCAGGGACCATCACGCCCGGGGCTGCTAGCCCCGGGCCTCCTCGCCCGGGGCTGCTCACCTGTGGCCTCCAGGACCGGGGTTGCTCGCCCGGGGCCTCCATGCCCGGGGCTGCTCGCCCGAGGCCTCCTCACCTGGGGCTGCTCACCCGGGGCCTCCTCGCCCGAAGCTGATTATCCGTGGCCTCCAGGCCCGGGGCTGCTCGCCTGGGGCCTCCAGGACTGGGGTTGCTCGCCCGGGGCCACCATGTCCGGGGCTGCTCGCCCGGGGCCTCCTCACCTGGGGCTGCTCGCCAGAGGCCTCCAGATGCGAGGCTGCTAGCCCGGGGCCTCCAGGCCCAGGGCTGCTCCCCCCGGACCTCCAGGCCCAGGGCTGCTCGCCCAGAGCCTCCTCGCCCGGGGCTGCTCCCCAGTGGCCTCCAGCCCCGGGGCTCTTGCATTGGGCTTCCAGGCCCAGGGCTGCTCGCCTTGGGCCTCCAGGCCGGGGGCTGCTTGCCCGGGGCCTCCTCGCCTGGGGCTGCTCGCCCGGGGCCTCTAGGCCCGGGGCTGCTCGTCCGGGGCCTCCTCTACCGGGGCTGCTCGCCCGAGGCCTCCAGATGCGGGGCTGAAAGCCGGGGGCCTCCAGGCCCGGGGCTGCTCCCCCCGGGCCTCCAGGCTCAGGGCTGCTCGCCCGGAGCCTCCTCGCCTGGGGCTGCTCGCCTGGGGCCTCCAGGCCCAGGGCTGCTCGCTCGGGGCCTCCAGGCCTGGGGCTGCTCGCCAGAGGCCTCCTCGCCCGGGGCTGCTCGCCCCGGGGCCTCCTCGCCTGGGGCTGCTCGCCCGGGGCCTCCAGGCCCCAGGCTTCTCGCCCGCAGCCTCCTCGACCGGGGCTGCTCGCCCGGGTCCTCCTCGCCCGGGGCTTCCAGGGCCTTGACTGCTCACCCGGGGCCTCATCTCCTGGGGCTGCTCGCCCGGGGCCTCCTCACCCGAGGCTGTTCGCCCGGGGTGTCTAGGCACGGGGCAGCTCGACCGGGGCCTCCTCGCCCTGGGCCTGCTCGCCCGTGACCTGCTCGCCCTGGGCCTCCTCGTCCGGGGCTACTCGCCAGAGGCCTTCATATGCGGAGCTGCTCGCCCTGGGCCTCCAGGCCCGGGGCTGCTCGCCCGGAGCCTCCTCGCCCAGGGCAGCTCGCCTGGGTCCTCCTCGCCCGGGGCTTCCAGGGCCGTGACTGCTCACCCCTGGCCTCCTCACCTGGGGCTGCTCGCCCGGGGCCTCTAGGCACGGGGTTCCTCGCCCGGGACCTCCTGGCCTGGGGCTGTTCCCCCGGGGCCTCCTCGCCCGGGGCTACTCGCCACAGGCCTTCATATGCGGGGCTGCTCGCCCCCGGCCTCCAGGCCCAGGGCTGCTCGCCCGGAGCCTCCTCGCCCGGGGCTGCTGGCCCGGGGCCTCCAGACCAGGGGCTGCTCGCCCCGGGCATCCAGGCCCAGGGCTGCTCGCCCGGAGCCTCCTTGCCCCGGGCCTCCTCGCACGGGGCTGTCTCTTCCCCTGGCTCATCATGCCTGAAGCCTCTCCCTCTACCTGAGAGAAACGGGTCAGAGTATCCCACACAGCCTCCAGACCATGGGGTCTCAGCTGTGAAACGTACGGGAAAGGTTGCAGAAGTGGGAGACACAGAATTCCAAGCAGCCCCTCCAGGGGCTATGCAGCGAGCACAAAGTCCCAAGGAATTATATGCCTGAATCCTAAAAAGCCAACGAACCCTTCCTCCCAGCTCAGAAAGTCCCGGGTTAGGACCAATCGATGCGAGACCCAGAATCACAAACACCTGCTACGACCCCGGGCCTCTAGGTTCTGAGTCATTCCCATGGCTCACCATGGTTGAAGCCCCTCCCTGTACCTAGAGAAAGGAGTCACAGAACCGGAAACAGCCTCCAGACACTAGGGTCTCAGCTGAGAAACTCCCCAGAAAGGTCCGAAGGTTTGGAGACACAGAATGGGAAGTGCCCCGCTGGCCCGGGCCTCCAATCTCTGGGCTGCTCACCGGGGGCCTCTTCGCCCGGGGCTGCTTGTCCAGGGCCTCAAGGCCCGGGGCTGCTCGCCCAGGGCTTCTCGCCCGGGACTTCTCGCCCGGGGCCTCCAGGCACAGGGCTGCTCGCCCTGGACCTCCTCGCCCGAGGCTGATCGCCCGGGGCCTCCAGGCCCGGGGCTGCTCGCCAGAGGCGTCAAGATGCGGGGCTGCTAGTCCGGGGCCTCCAGTCCCGTGGCTGCTCGCCCCGGGCATCCAGGCCCAGGGCTGCTCGCCCTGAGCCTCCTCGCCCGGGGCTGCTCGACCGGGGCCTCCAGGCCTGGGGCTGCTCGCCCGAGGCCTCCTCGACCGGGGCTGCTCGCCCGGGTCCTCCTCGGCCGGGGCTTCCACGGCGGTGACTGCTCAACTGGGGCCTCCTCGCCCGGGGCTGATTGCCCGGTGCCTCCTTGCCTGGGGATGTTCGCCCGGGGCCTCCAGGCCCGGGGCTGCTCGCCCGGGGCCTGCTCGCCTGGGGCTGCTCGCCCAGGGCCTACTCGACCGGGGCTGCTAGCCCGGGTCCCCCTCGCGAGGGGCTTCCCGGGCCTTGACTGCCCACCCGGGGCATCCTCTCCTAGGGCTGCTCGCCTGGGGCTGGTCGCCAGGGGCCTCCAGGACTAGGGTTGCTCGCCTGGGGCCTCCATAGCCGGGGCTGCTCAACCCAAGCTTCCTCGCACGGGGCTGCTCGCCCGAGGCCTCCTCGCCTGGGGCTGCTCACCACGGGCCTCCTCACCCAGAACAGCTGGCCCCGGACCTCCTCTCCAGGGCCTCGTGCCCGTGGCCTCCTCGCCTGCGGCAGCTTGCCAGGGGACTCTTCGCCCGGGGATGCACACCCGGCGCCTACTCATCAGGGGCTGCTCTCCCGGGGCTTCAGCACTCAACTCAGCCCTTCGGGGAGACCACTGCCCTGCTGTGGGTTCGGCGCCTGGAACCTCCTGGGACCTAACCCTAACCCTAACCCTACCCCGAACCGGGAGCCTGCACCGACACCTAAGCCTGCCTCGATCCCTACTCCTGCATTTGAGCCGCGTTCTGGCATGCGCCCTCACTTCATCCCTCGAGGGAGATCACGAGACCGGAGTCGCTTCGGCCCTGGCGACGTCCCTGGACCGAACCCTAACCCTAGCTAAGGCTCTCCCCTCATGGGGACCCAATTCCAACGTCTGACAGCATCACGCGCCTGGGGTCCAGAAGCGGTGCAGGCTGACTCGGCAAGGAACCTGGAAGCTCACCATGTCGTTTCCCAGGCCCGGCTGCAGCTCCCGAGAGGATTCCGGAGGCCTCCTCGACCACGGGAGGGACAACGTGTGTGGCCCTGGCAGCCAAAGAGGGATCCTGACCGGCACCGTCCCTTGTGCCCTCAACTCAGCCCTTCGGGGAGACCACTGCCCTGCTGTGGGTTCGGCGCCTGGAACCTCCTGGGACCTAACCCTAACCCTAACCCTACCCCGAACCGGGAGCCTGCACCGACACCTAAGCCTGCCTCGATCCCTACTCCTGCATTTGAGCCGCGTTCTGGCATGCGCCCTCACTTCATCCCTCGAGGGAGATCACGAGACCGGAGTCGCTTCGGCCCTGGCGACGTCCCTGGACCGAACCCTAACCCTAGCTAAGGCTCTCCCCTCATGGGGACCCAATTCCAACGTCTGACAGCATCACGCGCCTGGGGTCCAGAAGCGGTGCAGGCTGACTCGGCAAGGAACCTGGAAGCTCACCATGTCGTTTCCCAGGCCCGGCTGCAGCTCCCGAGAGGATTCCGGAGGCCTCCTCGACCACGGGAGGGACAACGTGTGTGGCCCTGGCAGCCAAAGAGGGATCCTGACCGGCACCGTCCCTTGTGCCCTCAACTCAGCCCTTCGGGGAGACCACTGCCCTGCTGTGGGTTCGGCGCCTGGAACCTCCTGGGACCTAACCCTAACCCTAACCCTACCCCGAACCGGGAGCCTGCACCGACACCTAAGCCTGCCTCGATCCCTACTCCTGCATTTGAGCCGCGTTCTGGCATGCGCCCTCACTTCATCCCTCGAGGGAGATCACGAGACCGGAGTCGCTTCGGCCCTGGCGACGTCCCTGGACCGAACCCTAACCCTAGCTAAGGCTCTCCCCTCATGGGGACCCAATTCCAACGTCTGACAGCATCACGCGCCTGGGGTCCAGAAGCGGTGCAGGCTGACTCGGCAAGGAACCTGGAAGCTCACCATGTCGTTTCCCAGGCCCGGCTGCAGCTCCCGAGAGGATTCCGGAGGCCTCCTCGACCACGGGAGGGACAGTGTGTGGCCCTGGCAGCCAAAGAGGGATCCTGACCGGCACCGTCCCTTGTGCCCTCAACTCAGCCCTTCGGGGAGACCACTGCCCTGCTGTGGGTTCGGCGCCTGGAACCTCCTGGGACCTAACCCTAACCCTAACCCTACCCCGAACCGGGAGCCTGCACCGACACCTAAGCCTGCCTCGATCCCTACTCCTGCATTTGAGCCGCGTTCTGGCATGCGCCCTCACTTCATCCCTCGAGGGAGATCACGAGACCGGAGTCGCTTCGGCCCTGGCGACGTCCCTGGACCGAACCCTAACCCTAGCTAAGGCTCTCCCCTCATGGGGACCCAATTCCAACGTCTGACAGCATCACGCGCCTGGGGTCCAGAAGCGGTGCAGGCTGACTCGGCAAGGAACCTGGAAGCTCACCATGTCGTTTCCCAGGCCCGGCTGCAGCTCCCGAGAGGATTCCGGAGGCCTCCTCGACCACGGGAGGGACAACGTGTGTGGCCCTGGCAGCCAAAGAGGGATCCTGACCGGCACCGTCCCTTGTGCCCTCAACTCAGCCCTTCGGGGAGACCACTGCCCTGCTGTGGGTTCGGCGCCTGGAACCTCCTGGGACCTAACCCTAACCCTAACCCTACCCCGAACCGGGAGCCTGCACCGACACCTAAGCCTGCCTCGATCCCTACTCCTGCATTTGAGCCGCGTTCTGGCATGCGCCCTCACTTCATCCCTCGAGGGAGATCACGAGACCGGAGTCGCTTCGGCCCTGGCGACGTCCCTGGACCGAACCCTAACCCTAGCTAAGGCTCTCCCCTCATGGGGACCCAATTCCAACGTCTGACAGCATCACGCGCCTGGGGTCCAGAAGCGGTGCAGGCTGACTCGGCAAGGAACCTGGAAGCTCACCATGTCGTTTCCCAGGCCCGGCTGCAGCTCCCGAGAGGATTCCGGAGGCCTCCTCGACCACGGGAGGGACAACGTGTGTGGCCCTGGCAGCCAAAGAGGGATCCTGACCGGCACCGTCCCTTGTGCCCTCAACTCAGCCCTTCGGGGAGACCACTGCCCTGCTGTGGGTTCGGCGCCTGGAACCTCCTGGGACCTAACCCTAACCCTAACCCTACCCCGAACCGGGAGCCTGCACCGACACCTAAGCCTGCCTCGATCCCTACTCCTGCATTTGAGCCGCGTTCTGGCATGCGCCCTCACTTCATCCCTCGAGGGAGATCACGAGACCGGAGTCGCTTCGGCCCTGGCGACGTCCCTGGACCGAACCCTAACCCTAGCTAAGGCTCTCCCCTCATGGGGACCCAATTCCAACGTCTGACAGCATCACGCGCCTGGGGTCCAGAAGCGGTGCAGGCTGACTCGGCAAGGAACCTGGAAGCTCACCATGTCGTTTCCCAGGCCCGGCTGCAGCTCCCGAGAGGATTCCGGAGGCCTCCTCGACCACGGGAGGGACAACGTGTGTGGCCCTGGCAGCCAAAGAGGGATCCTGACCGGCACCGTCCCTTGTGCCCTCAACTCAGCCCTTCGGGGAGACCACTGCCCTGCTGTGGGTTCGGCGCCTGGAACCTCCTGGGACCTAACCCTAACCCTAACCCTACCCCGAACCGGGAGCCTGCACCGACACCTAAGCCTGCCTCGATCCCTACTCCTGCATTTGAGCCGCGTTCTGGCATGCGCCCTCACTTCATCCCTCGAGGGAGATCACGAGACCGGAGTCGCTTCGGCCCTGGCGACGTCCCTGGACCGAACCCTAACCCTAGCTAAGGCTCTCCCCTCATGGGGACCCAATTCCAACGTCTGACAGCATCACGCGCCTGGGGTCCAGAAGCGGTGCAGGCTGACTCGGCAAGGAACCTGGAAGCTCACCATGTCGTTTCCCAGGCCCGGCTGCAGCTCCCGAGAGGATTCCGGAGGCCTCCTCGACCACGGGAGGGACAACGTGTGTGGCCCTGGCAGCCAAAGAGGGATCCTGACCGGCACCGTCCCTTGTGCCCTCAACTCAGCCCTTCGGGGAGACCACTGCCCTGCTGTGGGTTCGGCGCCTGGAACCTCCTGGGACCTAACCCTAACCCTAACCCTACCCCGAACCGGGAGCCTGCACCGACACCTAAGCCTGCCTCGATCCCTACTCCTGCATTTGAGCCGCGTTCTGGCATGCGCCCTCACTTCATCCCTCGAGGGAGATCACGAGACCGGAGTCGCTTCGGCCCTGGCGACGTCCCTGGACCGAACCCTAACCCTAGCTAAGGCTCTCCCCTCATGGGGACCCAATTCCAACGTCTGACAGCATCACGCGCCTGGGGTCCAGAAGCGGTGCAGGCTGACTCGGCAAGGAACCTGGAAGCTCACCATGTCGTTTCCCAGGCCCGGCTGCAGCTCCCGAGAGGATTCCGGAGGCCTCCTCGACCACGGGAGGGACAACGTGTGTGGCCCTGGCAGCCAAAGAGGGATCCTGACCGGCACCGTCCCTTGTGCCCTCAACTCAGCCCTTCGGGGAGACCACTGCCCTGCTGTGGGTTCGGCGCCTGGAACCTCCTGGGACCTAACCCTAACCCTAACCCTACCCCGAACCGGGAGCCTGCACCGACACCTAAGCCTGCCTCGATCCCTACTCCTGCATTTGAGCCGCGTTCTGGCATGCGCCCTCACTTCATCCCTCGAGGGAGATCACGAGACCGGAGTCGCTTCGGCCCTGGCGACGTCCCTGGACCGAACCCTAACCCTAGCTAAGGCTCTCCCCTCATGGGGACCCAATTCCAACGTCTGACAGCATCACGCGCCTGGGGTCCAGAAGCGGTGCAGGCTGACTCGGCAAGGAACCTGGAAGCTCACCATGTCGTTTCCCAGGCCCGGCTGCAGCTCCCGAGAGGATTCCGGAGGCCTCCTCGACCACGGGAGGGACAACGTGTGTGGCCCTGGCAGCCAAAGAGGGATCCTGACCGGCACCGTCCCTTGTGCCCTCAACTCAGCCCTTCGGGGAGACCACTGCCCTGCTGTGGGTTCGGCGCCTGGAACCTCCTGGGACCTAACCCTAACCCTAACCCTACCCCGAACCGGGAGCCTGCACCGACACCTAAGCCTGCCTCGATCTCTACTCCTGCATTTGAGCCGCGTTCTGGCATGCGCCCTCACTTCATCCCTCGAGGGAGATCACGAGACCGGAGTCGCTTCGGCCCTGGCGACGTCCCTGGACCGAACCCTAACCCTAGCTAAGGCTCTCCCCTCATGGGGACCCAATTCCAACGTCTGACAGCATCACGCGCCTGGGGTCCAGAAGCGGTGCAGGCTGACTCGGCAAGGAACCTGGAAGCTCACCATGTCGTTTCCCAGGCCCGGCTGCAGCTCCCGAGAGGATTCCGGAGGCCTCCTCGACCACGGGAGGGACAACGTGTGTGGCCCTGGCAGCCAAAGAGGGATCCTGACCGGCACCGTCCCTTGTGCCCTCAACTCAGCCCTTCGGGGAGACCACTGCCCTGCTGTGGGTTCGGCGCCTGGAACCTCCTGGGACCTAACCCTAACCCTAACCCTACCCCGAACCGGGACCCTCCCCCGAAAGCTAAGCCTGCCTCGATCCCTACTCCTGCATTTGAGCCGCGTTCTGGCATGCGCCCTCACTTCATCCCTCGAGGGAGATCACGAGACCGGAGTCGCTTCGGCCCTGGCGACGTCCCTGGACCGAACCCTAACCCTAGCTAAGGCTCTCCCCTCATGGGGACCCAATTCCAACGTCTGACAGCATCACGCGCCTGGGGTCCAGAAGCGGTGCAGGCTGACTCGGCAAGGAACCTGGAAGCTCACCATGTCGTTTCCCAGGCCCGGCTGCAGCTCCCGAGAGGATTCCGGAGGCCTCCTCGACCACGGGAGGGACAACGTGTGTGGCCCTGGCAGCCAAAGAGGGATCCTGACCGGCACCGTCCCTTGTGCCCTCAACTCAGCCCTTCGGGGAGACCACTGCCCTGCTGTGGGTTCGGCGCCTGGAACCTCCTGGGACCTAACCCTAACCCTAACCCTACCCCGAACCGGGAGCCTGCACCGACACCTAAGCCTGCCTCGATCCCTACTCCTGCATTTGAGCCGCGTTCTGGCATGCGCCCTCACTTCATCCCTCGAGGGAGATCACGAGACCGGAGTCGCTTCGGCCCTGGCGACGTCCCTGGACCGAACCCTAACCCTAGCTAAGGCTCTCCCCTCATGGGGACCCAATTCCAACGTCTGACAGCATCACGCGCCTGGGGTCCAGAAGCGGTGCAGGCTGACTCGGCAAGGAACCTGGAAGCTCACCATGTCGTTTCCCAGGCCCGGCTGCAGCTCCCGAGAGGATTCCGGAGGCCTCCTCGACCACGGGAGGGACAACGTGTGTGGCCCTGGCAGCCAAAGAGGGATCCTGACCGGCACCGTCCCTTGTGCCCTCAACTCAGCCCTTCGGGGAGACCACTGCCCTGCTGTGGGTTCGGCGCCTGGAACCTCCTGGGACCTAACCCTAACCCTAACCCTACCCCGAACCGGGAGCCTGCACCGACACCTAAGCCTGCCTCGATCTCTACTCCTGCATTTGAGCCGCGTTCTGGCATGCGCCCTCACTTCATCCCTCGAGGGAGATCACGAGACCGGAGTCGCTTCGGCCCTGGCGACGTCCCTGGACCGAACCCTAACCCTAGCTAAGGCTCTCCCCTCATGGGGACCCAATTCCAACGTCTGACAGCATCACGCGCCTGGGGTCCAGAAGCGGTGCAGGCTGACTCGGCAAGGAACCTGGAAGCTCACCATGTCGTTTCCCAGGCCCGGCTGCAGCTCCCGAGAGGATTCCGGAGGCCTCCTCGACCACGGGAGGGACAACGTGTGTGGCCCTGGCAGCCAAAGAGGGATCCTGACCGGCACCGTCCCTTGTGCCCTCAACTCAGCCCTTCGGGGAGACCACTGCCCTGCTGTGGGTTCGGCGCCTGGAACCTCCTGGGACCTAACCCTAACCCTAACCCTACCCCGAACCGGGAGCCTGCACCGACACCTAAGCCTGCCTCGATCCCTACTCCTGCATTTGAGCCGCGTTCTGGCATGCGCCCTCACTTCATCCCTCGAGGGAGATCACGAGACCGGAGTCGCTTCGGCCCTGGCGACGTCCCTGGACCGAACCCTAACCCTAGCTAAGGCTCTCCCCTCATGGGGACCCAATTCCAACGTCTGACAGCATCACGCGCCTGGGGTCCAGAAGCGGTGCAGGCTGACTCGGCAAGGAACCTGGAAGCTCACCATGTCGTTTCCCAGGCCCGGCTGCAGCTCCCGAGAGGATTCCGGAGGCCTCCTCGACCACGGGAGGGACAACGTGTGTGGCCCTGGCAGCCAAAGAGGGATCCTGACCGGCACCGTCCCTTGTGCCCTCAACTCAGCCCTTCGGGGAGACCACTGCCCTGCTGTGGGTTCGGCGCCTGGAACCTCCTGGGACCTAACCCTAACCCTAACCCTACCCCGAACCGGGAGCCTGCACCGACACCTAAGCCTGCCTCGATCCCTACTCCTGCATTTGAGCCGCGTTCTGGCATGCGCCCTCACTTCATCCCTCGAGGGAGATCACGAGACCGGAGTCGCTTCGGCCCTGGCGACGTCCCTGGACCGAACCCTAACCCTAGCTAAGGCTCTCCCCTCATGGGGACCCAATTCCAACGTCTGACAGCATCACGCGCCTGGGGTCCAGAAGCGGTGCAGGCTGACTCGGCAAGGAACCTGGAAGCTCACCATGTCGTTTCCCAGGCCCGGCTGCAGCTCCCGAGAGGATTCCGGAGGCCTCCTCGACCACGGGAGGGACAACGTGTGTGGCCCTGGCAGCCAAAGAGGGATCCTGACCGGCACCGTCCCTTGTGCCCTCAACTCAGCCCTTCGGGGAGACCACTGCCCTGCTGTGGGTTCGGCGCCTGGAACCTCCTGGGACCTAACCCTAACCCTAACCCTACCCCGAACCGGGAGCCTGCACCGACACCTAAGCCTGCCTCGATCCCTACTCCTGCATTTGAGCCGCGTTCTGGCATGCGCCCTCACTTCATCCCTCGAGGGAGATCACGAGACCGGAGTCGCTTCGGCCCTGGCGACGTCCCTGGACCGAACCCTAACCCTAGCTAAGGCTCTCCCCTCATGGGGACCCAATTCCAACGTCTGACAGCATCACGCGCCTGGGGTCCAGAAGCGGTGCAGGCTGACTCGGCAAGGAACCTGGAAGCTCACCATGTCGTTTCCCAGGCCCGGCTGCAGCTCCCGAGAGGATTCCGGAGGCCTCCTCGACCACGGGAGGGACAACGTGTGTGGCCCTGGCAGCCAAAGAGGGATCCTGACCGGCACCGTCCCTTGTGCCCTCAACTCAGCCCTTCGGGGAGACCACTGCCCTGCTGTGGGTTCGGCGCCTGGAACCTCCTGGGACCTAACCCTAACCCTAACCCTACCCCGAACCGGGAGCCTGCACCGACACCTAAGCCTGCCTCGATCCCTACTCCTGCATTTGAGCCGCGTTCTGGCATGCGCCCTCACTTCATCCCTCGAGGGAGATCACGAGACCGGAGTCGCTTCGGCCCTGGCGACGTCCCTGGACCGAACCCTAACCCTAGCTAAGGCTCTCCCCTCATGGGGACCCAATTCCAACGTCTGACAGCATCACGCGCCTGGGGTCCAGAAGCGGTGCAGGCTGACTCGGCAAGGAACCTGGAAGCTCACCATGTCGTTTCCCAGGCCCGGCTGCAGCTCCCGAGAGGATTCCGGAGGCCTCCTCGACCACGGGAGGGACAACGTGTGTGGCCCTGGCAGCCAAAGAGGGATCCTGACCGGCACCGTCCCTTGTGCCCTCAACTCAGCCCTTCGGGGAGACCACTGCCCTGCTGTGGGTTCGGCGCCTGGAACCTCCTGGGACCTAACCCTAACCCTAACCCTACCCCGAACCGGGAGCCTGCACCGACACCTAAGCCTGCCTCGATCCCTACTCCTGCATTTGAGCCGCGTTCTGGCATGCGCCCTCACTTCATCCCTCGAGGGAGATCACGAGACCGGAGTCGCTTCGGCCCTGGCGACGTCCCTGGACCGAACCCTAACCCTAGCTAAGGCTCTCCCCTCATGGGGACCCAATTCCAACGTCTGACAGCATCACGCGCCTGGGGTCCAGAAGCGGTGCAGGCTGACTCGGCAAGGAACCTGGAAGCTCACCATGTCGTTTCCCAGGCCCGGCTGCAGCTCCCGAGAGGATTCCGGAGGCCTCCTCGACCACGGGAGGGACAACGTGTGTGGCCCTGGCAGCCAAAGAGGGATCCTGACCGGCACCGTCCCTTGTGCCCTCAACTCAGCCCTTCGGGGAGACCACTGCCCTGCTGTGGGTTCGGCGCCTGGAACCTCCTGGGACCTAACCCTAACCCTAACCCTACCCCGAACCGGGAGCCTGCACCGACACCTAAGCCTGCCTCGATCCCTACTCCTGCATTTGAGCCGCGTTCTGGCATGCGCCCTCACTTCATCCCTCGAGGGAGATCACGAGACCGGAGTCGCTTCGGCCCTGGCGACGTCCCTGGACCGAACCCTAACCCTAGCTAAGGCTCTCCCCTCATGGGGACCCAATTCCAACGTCTGACAGCATCACGCGCCTGGGGTCCAGAAGCGGTGCAGGCTGACTCGGCAAGGAACCTGGAAGCTCACCATGTCGTTTCCCAGGCCCGGCTGCAGCTCCCGAGAGGATTCCGGAGGCCTCCTCGACCACGGGAGGGACAACGTGTGTGGCCCTGGCAGCCAAAGAGGGATCCTGACCGGCACCGTCCCTTGTGCCCTCAACTCAGCCCTTCGGGGAGACCACTGCCCTGCTGTGGGTTCGGCGCCTGGAACCTCCTGGGACCTAACCCTAACCCTAACCCTACCCCGAACCGGGAGCCTGCACCGACACCTAAGCCTGCCTCGATCCCTACTCCTGCATTTGAGCCGCGTTCTGGCATGCGCCCTCACTTCATCCCTCGAGGGAGATCACGAGACCGGAGTCGCTTCGGCCCTGGCGACGTCCCTGGACCGAACCCTAACCCTAGCTAAGGCTCTCCCCTCATGGGGACCCAATTCCAACGTCTGACAGCATCACGCGCCTGGGGTCCAGAAGCGGTGCAGGCTGACTCGGCAAGGAACCTGGAAGCTCACCATGTCGTTTCCCAGGCCCGGCTGCAGCTCCCGAGAGGATTCCGGAGGCCTCCTCGACCACGGGAGGGACAACGTGTGTGGCCCTGGCAGCCAAAGAGGGATCCTGACCGGCACCGTCCCTTGTGCCCTCAACTCAGCCCTTCGGGGAGACCACTGCCCTGCTGTGGGTTCGGCGCCTGGAACCTCCTGGGACCTAACCCTAACCCTAACCCTACCCCGAACCGGGAGCCTGCACCGACACCTAAGCCTGCCTCGATCCCTACTCCTGCATTTGAGCCGCGTTCTGGCATGCGCCCTCACTTCATCCCTCGAGGGAGATCACGAGACCGGAGTCGCTTCGGCCCTGGCGACGTCCCTGGACCGAACCCTAACCCTAGCTAAGGCTCTCCCCTCATGGGGACCCAATTCCAACGTCTGACAGCATCACGCGCCTGGGGTCCAGAAGCGGTGCAGGCTGACTCGGCAAGGAACCTGGAAGCTCACCATGTCGTTTCCCAGGCCCGGCTGCAGCTCCCGAGAGGATTCCGGGGGCCTCCTCGACCACGGGAGGGACAACGTGTGTGGCCCTGGCAGCCAAAGAGGGATCCTGACCGGCACCGTCCCTTGTGCCCTCAACTCAGCCCTTCGGGGAGACCACTGCCCTGCTGTGGGTTCGGCGCCTGGAACCTCCTGGGACCTAACCCTAACCCTAACCCTACCCCGAACCGGGAGCCTGCACCGACACCTAAGCCTGCCTCGATCCCTACTCCTGCATTTGAGCCGCGTTCTGGCATGCGCCCTCACTTCATCCCTCGAGGGAGATCACGAGACCGGAGTCGCTTCGGCCCTGGCGACGTCCCTGGACCGAACCCTAACCCTAGCTAAGGCTCTCCCCTCATGGGGACCCAATTCCAACGTCTGACAGCATCACGCGCCTGGGGTCCAGAAGCGGTGCAGGCTGACTCGGCAAGGAACCTGGAAGCTCACCATGTCGTTTCCCAGGCCCGGCTGCAGCTCCCGAGAGGATTCCGGAGGCCTCCTCGACCACGGGAGGGACAACGTGTGTGGCCCTGGCAGCCAAAGAGGGATCCTGACCGGCACCGTCCCTTGTGCCCTCAACTCAGCCCTTCGGGGAGACCACTGCCCTGCTGTGGGTTCGGCGCCTGGAACCTCCTGGGACCTAACCCTAACCCTAACCCTACCCCGAACCGGGAGCCTGCACCGACACCTAAGCCTGCCTCGATCTCTACTCCTGCATTTGAGCCGCGTTCTGGCATGCGCCCTCACTTCATCCCTCGAGGGAGATCACGAGACCGGAGTCGCTTCGGCCCTGGCGACGTCCCTGGACCGAACCCTAACCCTAGCTAAGGCTCTCCCCTCATGGGGACCCAATTCCAACGTCTGACAGCATCACGCGCCTGGGGTCCAGAAGCGGTGCAGGCTGACTCGGCAAGGAACCTGGAAGCTCACCATGTCGTTTCCCAGGCCCGGCTGCAGCTCCCGAGAGGATTCCGGAGGCCTCCTCGACCACGGGAGGGACAACGTGTGTGGCCCTGGCAGCCAAAGAGGGATCCTGACCGGCACCGTCCCTTGTGCCCTCAACTCAGCCCTTCGGGGAGACCACTGCCCTGCTGTGGGTTCGGCGCCTGGAACCTCCTGGGACCTAACCCTAACCCTAACCCTACCCCGAACCGGGAGCCTGCACCGACACCTAAGCCTGCCTCGATCCCTACTCCTGCATTTGAGCCGCGTTCTGGCATGCGCCCTCACTTCATCCCTCGAGGGAGATCACGAGACCGGAGTCGCTTCGGCCCTGGCGACGTCCCTGGACCGAACCCTAACCCTAGCTAAGGCTCTCCCCTCATGGGGACCCAATTCCAACGTCTGACAGCATCACGCGCCTGGGGTCCAGAAGCGGTGCAGGCTGACTCGGCAAGGAACCTGGAAGCTCACCATGTCGTTTCCCAGGCCCGGCTGCAGCTCCCGAGAGGATTCCGGAGGCCTCCTCGACCACGGGAGGGACAACGTGTGTGGCCCTGGCAGCCAAAGAGGGATCCTGACCGGCACCGTCCCTTGTGCCCTCAACTCAGCCCTTCGGGGAGACCACTGCCCTGCTGTGGGTTCGGCGCCTGGAACCTCCTGGGACCTAACCCTAACCCTAACCCTACCCCGAACCGGGAGCCTGCACCGACACCTAAGCCTGCCTCGATCTCTACTCCTGCATTTGAGCCGCGTTCTGGCATGCGCCCTCACTTCATCCCTCGAGGGAGATCACGAGACCGGAGTCGCTTCGGCCCTGGCGACGTCCCTGGACCGAACCCTAACCCTAGCTAAGGCTCTCCCCTCATGGGGACCCAATTCCAACGTCTGACAGCATCACGCGCCTGGGGTCCAGAAGCGGTGCAGGCTGACTCGGCAAGGAACCTGGAAGCTCACCATGTCGTTTCCCAGGCCCGGCTGCAGCTCCCGAGAGGATTCCGGAGGCCTCCTCGACCACGGGAGGGACAACGTGTGTGGCCCTGGCAGCCAAAGAGGGATCCTGACCGGCACCGTCCCTTGTGCCCTCAACTCAGCCCTTCGGGGAGACCACTGCCCTGCTGTGGGTTCGGCGCCTGGAACCTCCTGGGACCTAACCCTAACCCTAACCCTACCCCGAACCGGGAGCCTGCACCGACACCTAAGCCTGCCTCGATCCCTACTCCTGCATTTGAGCCGCGTTCTGGCATGCGCCCTCACTTCATCCCTCGAGGGAGATCACGAGACCGGAGTCGCTTCGGCCCTGGCGACGTCCCTGGACCGAACCCTAACCCTAGCTAAGGCTCTCCCCTCATGGGGACCCAATTCCAACGTCTGACAGCATCACGCGCCTGGGGTCCAGAAGCGGTGCAGGCTGACTCGGCAAGGAACCTGGAAGCTCACCATGTCGTTTCCCAGGCCCGGCTGCAGCTCCCGAGAGGATTCCGGAGGCCTCCTCGACCACGGGAGGGACAACGTGTGTGGCCCTGGCAGCCAAAGAGGGATCCTGACCGGCACCGTCCCTTGTGCCCTCAACTCAGCCCTTCGGGGAGACCACTGCCCTGCTGTGGGTTCGGCGCCTGGAACCTCCTGGGACCTAACCCTAACCCTAACCCTACCCCGAACCGGGAGCCTGCACCGACACCTAAGCCTGCCTCGATCTCTACTCCTGCATTTGAGCCGCGTTCTGGCATGCGCCCTCACTTCATCCCTCGAGGGAGATCACGAGACCGGAGTCGCTTCGGCCCTGGCGACGTCCCTGGACCGAACCCTAACCCTAGCTAAGGCTCTCCCCTCATGGGGACCCAATTCCAACGTCTGACAGCATCACGCGCCTGGGGTCCAGAAGCGGTGCAGGCTGACTCGGCAAGGAACCTGGAAGCTCACCATGTCGTTTCCCAGGCCCGGCTGCAGCTCCCGAGAGGATTCCGGAGGCCTCCTCGACCACGGGAGGGACAACGTGTGTGGCCCTGGCAGCCAAAGAGGGATCCTGACCGGCACCGTCCCTTGTGCCCTCAACTCAGCCCTTCGGGGAGACCACTGCCCTGCTGTGGGTTCGGCGCCTGGAACCTCCTGGGACCTAACCCTAACCCTAACCCTACCCCGAACCGGGAGCCTGCACCGACACCTAAGCCTGCCTCGATCCCTACTCCTGCATTTGAGCCGCGTTCTGGCATGCGCCCTCACTTCATCCCTCGAGGGAGATCACGAGACCGGAGTCGCTTCGGCCCTGGCGACGTCCCTGGACCGAACCCTAACCCTAGCTAAGGCTCTCCCCTCATGGGGACCCAATTCCAACGTCTGACAGCATCACGCGCCTGGGGTCCAGAAGCGGTGCAGGCTGACTCGGCAAGGAACCTGGAAGCTCACCATGTCGTTTCCCAGGCCCGGCTGCAGCTCCCGAGAGGATTCCGGAGGCCTCCTCGACCACGGGAGGGACAACGTGTGTGGCCCTGGCAGCCAAAGAGGGATCCTGACCGGCACCGTCCCTTGTGCCCTCAACTCAGCCCTTCGGGGAGACCACTGCCCTGCTGTGGGTTCGGCGCCTGGAACCTCCTGGGACCTAACCCTAACCCTAACCCTACCCCGAACCGGGAGCCTGCACCGACACCTAAGCCTGCCTCGATCTCTACTCCTGCATTTGAGCCGCGTTCTGGCATGCGCCCTCACTTCATCCCTCGAGGGAGATCACGAGACCGGAGTCGCTTCGGCCCTGGCGACGTCCCTGGACCGAACCCTAACCCTAGCTAAGGCTCTCCCCTCATGGGGACCCAATTCCAACGTCTGACAGCATCACGCGCCTGGGGTCCAGAAGCGGTGCAGGCTGACTCGGCAAGGAACCTGGAAGCTCACCATGTCGTTTCCCAGGCCCGGCTGCAGCTCCCGAGAGGATTCCGGAGGCCTCCTCGACCACGGGAGGGACAACGTGTGTGGCCCTGGCAGCCAAAGAGGGATCCTGACCGGCACCGTCCCTTGTGCCCTCAACTCAGCCCTTCGGGGAGACCACTGCCCTGCTGTGGGTTCGGCGCCTGGAACCTCCTGGGACCTAACCCTAACCCTAACCCTACCCCGAACCGGGAGCCTGCACCGACACCTAAGCCTGCCTCGATCCCTACTCCTGCATTTGAGCCGCGTTCTGGCATGCGCCCTCACTTCATCCCTCGAGGGAGATCACGAGACCGGAGTCGCTTCGGCCCTGGCGACGTCCCTGGACCGAACCCTAACCCTAGCTAAGGCTCTCCCCTCATGGGGACCCAATTCCAACGTCTGACAGCATCACGCGCCTGGGGTCCAGAAGCGGTGCAGGCTGACTCGGCAAGGAACCTGGAAGCTCACCATGTCGTTTCCCAGGCCCGGCTGCAGCTCCCGAGAGGATTCCGGAGGCCTCCTCGACCACGGGAGGGACAACGTGTGTGGCCCTGGCAGCCAAAGAGGGATCCTGACCGGCACCGTCCCTTGTGCCCTCAACTCAGCCCTTCGGGGAGACCACTGCCCTGCTGTGGGTTCGGCGCCTGGAACCTCCTGGGACCTAACCCTAACCCTAACCCTACCCCGAACCGGGAGCCTGCACCGACACCTAAGCCTGCCTCGATCCCTACTCCTGCATTTGAGCCGCGTTCTGGCATGCGCCCTCACTTCATCCCTCGAGGGAGATCACGAGACCGGAGTCGCTTCGGCCCTGGCGACGTCCCTGGACCGAACCCTAACCCTAGCTAAGGCTCTCCCCTCATGGGGACCCAATTCCAACGTCTGACAGCATCACGCGCCTGGGGTCCAGAAGCGGTGCAGGCTGACTCGGCAAGGAACCTGGAAGCTCACCATGTCGTTTCCCAGGCCCGGCTGCAGCTCCCGAGAGGATTCCGGAGGCCTCCTCGACCACGGGAGGGACAACGTGTGTGGCCCTGGCAGCCAAAGAGGGATCCTGACCGGCACCGTCCCTTGTGCCCTCAACTCAGCCCTTCGGGGAGACCACTGCCCTGCTGTGGGTTCGGCGCCTGGAACCTCCTGGGACCTAACCCTAACCCTAACCCTACCCCGAACCGGGAGCCTGCACCGACACCTAAGCCTGCCTCGATCCCTACTCCTGCATTTGAGCCGCGTTCTGGCATGCGCCCTCACTTCATCCCTCGAGGGAGATCACGAGACCGGAGTCGCTTCGGCCCTGGCGACGTCCCTGGACCGAACCCTAACCCTAGCTAAGGCTCTCCCCTCATGGGGACCCAATTCCAACGTCTGACAGCATCACGCGCCTGGGGTCCAGAAGCGGTGCAGGCTGACTCGGCAAGGAACCTGGAAGCTCACCATGTCGTTTCCCAGGCCCGGCTGCAGCTCCCGAGAGGATTCCGGAGGCCTCCTCGACCACGGGAGGGACAACGTGTGTGGCCCTGGCAGCCAAAGAGGGATCCTGACCGGCACCGTCCCTTGTGCCCTCAACTCAGCCCTTCGGGGAGACCACTGCCCTGCTGTGGGTTCGGCGCCTGGAACCTCCTGGGACCTAACCCTAACCCTAACCCTACCCCGAACCGGGAGCCTGCACCGACACCTAAGCCTGCCTCGATCCCTACTCCTGCATTTGAGCCGCGTTCTGGCATGCGCCCTCACTTCATCCCTCGAGGGAGATCACGAGACCGGAGTCGCTTCGGCCCTGGCGACGTCCCTGGACCGAACCCTAACCCTAGCTAAGGCTCTCCCCTCATGGGGACCCAATTCCAACGTCTGACAGCATCACGCGCCTGGGGTCCAGAAGCGGTGCAGGCTGACTCGGCAAGGAACCTGGAAGCTCACCATGTCGTTTCCCAGGCCCGGCTGCAGCTCCCGAGAGGATTCCGGAGGCCTCCTCGACCACGGGAGGGACAACGTGTGTGGCCCTGGCAGCCAAAGAGGGATCCTGACCGGCACCGTCCCTTGTGCCCTCAACTCAGCCCTTCGGGGAGACCACTGCCCTGCTGTGGGTTCGGCGCCTGGAACCTCCTGGGACCTAACCCTAACCCTAACCCTACCCCGAACCGGGAGCCTGCACCGACACCTAAGCCTGCCTCGATCCCTACTCCTGCATTTGAGCCGCGTTCTGGCATGCGCCCTCACTTCATCCCTCGAGGGAGATCACGAGACCGGAGTCGCTTCGGCCCTGGCGACGTCCCTGGACCGAACCCTAACCCTAGCTAAGGCTCTCCCCTCATGGGGACCCAATTCCAACGTCTGACAGCATCACGCGCCTGGGGTCCAGAAGCGGTGCAGGCTGACTCGGCAAGGAACCTGGAAGCTCACCATGTCGTTTCCCAGGCCCGGCTGCAGCTCCCGAGAGGATTCCGGAGGCCTCCTCGACCACGGGAGGGACAACGTGTGTGGCCCTGGCAGCCAAAGAGGGATCCTGACCGGCACCGTCCCTTGTGCCCTCAACTCAGCCCTTCGGGGAGACCACTGCCCTGCTGTGGGTTCGGCGCCTGGAACCTCCTGGGACCTAACCCTAACCCTAACCCTACCCCGAACCGGGAGCCTGCACCGACACCTAAGCCTGCCTCGATCTCTACTCCTGCATTTGAGCCGCGTTCTGGCATGCGCCCTCACTTCATCCCTCGAGGGAGATCACGAGACCGGAGTCGCTTCGGCCCTGGCGACGTCCCTGGACCGAACCCTAACCCTAGCTAAGGCTCTCCCCTCATGGGGACCCAATTCCAACGTCTGACAGCATCACGCGCCTGGGGTCCAGAAGCGGTGCAGGCTGACTCGGCAAGGAACCTGGAAGCTCACCATGTCGTTTCCCAGGCCCGGCTGCAGCTCCCGAGAGGATTCCGGAGGCCTCCTCGACCACGGGAGGGACAACGTGTGTGGCCCTGGCAGCCAAAGAGGGATCCTGACCGGCACCGTCCCTTGTGCCCTCAACTCAGCCCTTCGGGGAGACCACTGCCCTGCTGTGGGTTCGGCGCCTGGAACCTCCTGGGACCTAACCCTAACCCTAACCCTACCCCGAACCGGGACCCTCCCCCGAAAGCTAAGCCTGCCTCGATCCCTACTCCTGCATTTGAGCCGCGTTCTGGCATGCGCCCTCACTTCATCCCTCGAGGGAGATCACGAGACCGGAGTCGCTTCGGCCCTGGCGACGTCCCTGGACCGAACCCTAACCCTAGCTAAGGCTCTCCCCTCATGGGGACCCAATTCCAACGTCTGACAGCATCACGCGCCTGGGGTCCAGAAGCGGTGCAGGCTGACTCGGCAAGGAACCTGGAAGCTCACCATGTCGTTTCCCAGGCCCGGCTGCAGCTCCCGAGAGGATTCCGGAGGCCTCCTCGACCACGGGAGGGACAACGTGTGTGGCCCTGGCAGCCAAAGAGGGATCCTGACCGGCACCGTCCCTTGTGCCCTCAACTCAGCCCTTCGGGGAGACCACTGCCCTGCTGTGGGTTCGGCGCCTGGAACCTCCTGGGACCTAACCCTAACCCTAACCCTACCCCGAACCGGGAGCCTGCACCGACACCTAAGCCTGCCTCGATCCCTACTCCTGCATTTGAGCCGCGTTCTGGCATGCGCCCTCACTTCATCCCTCGAGGGAGATCACGAGACCGGAGTCGCTTCGGCCCTGGCGACGTCCCTGGACCGAACCCTAACCCTAGCTAAGGCTCTCCCCTCATGGGGACCCAATTCCAACGTCTGACAGCATCACGCGCCTGGGGTCCAGAAGCGGTGCAGGCTGACTCGGCAAGGAACCTGGAAGCTCACCATGTCGTTTCCCAGGCCCGGCTGCAGCTCCCGAGAGGATTCCGGAGGCCTCCTCGACCACGGGAGGGACAACGTGTGTGGCCCTGGCAGCCAAAGAGGGATCCTGACCGGCACCGTCCCTTGTGCCCTCAACTCAGCCCTTCGGGGAGACCACTGCCCTGCTGTGGGTTCGGCGCCTGGAACCTCCTGGGACCTAACCCTAACCCTAACCCTACCCCGAACCGGGAGCCTGCACCGACACCTAAGCCTGCCTCGATCTCTACTCCTGCATTTGAGCCGCGTTCTGGCATGCGCCCTCACTTCATCCCTCGAGGGAGATCACGAGACCGGAGTCGCTTCGGCCCTGGCGACGTCCCTGGACCGAACCCTAACCCTAGCTAAGGCTCTCCCCTCATGGGGACCCAATTCCAACGTCTGACAGCATCACGCGCCTGGGGTCCAGAAGCGGTGCAGGCTGACTCGGCAAGGAACCTGGAAGCTCACCATGTCGTTTCCCAGGCCCGGCTGCAGCTCCCGAGAGGATTCCGGAGGCCTCCTCGACCACGGGAGGGACAACGTGTGTGGCCCTGGCAGCCAAAGAGGGATCCTGACCGGCACCGTCCCTTGTGCCCTCAACTCAGCCCTTCGGGGAGACCACTGCCCTGCTGTGGGTTCGGCGCCTGGAACCTCCTGGGACCTAACCCTAACCCTAACCCTACCCCGAACCGGGAGCCTCCCCCGAAAGCTAAGCCTGCCTCGATCCCTACTCCTGCATTTGAGCCGCGTTCTGGCATGCGCCCTCACTTCATCCCTCGAGGGAGATCACGAGACCGGAGTCGCTTCGGCCCTGGCGACGTCCCTGGACCGAACCCTAACCCTAGCTAAGGCTCTCCCCTCATGGGGACCCAATTCCAACGTCTGACAGCATCACGCGCCTGGGGTCCAGAAGCGGTGCAGGCTGACTCGGCAAGGAACCTGGAAGCTCACCATGTCGTTTCCCAGGCCCGGCTGCAGCTCCCGAGAGGATTCCGGAGGCCTCCTCGACCACGGGAGGGACAACGTGTGTGGCCCTGGCAGCCAAAGAGGGATCCTGACCGGCACCGTCCCTTGTGCCCTCAACTCAGCCCTTCGGGGAGACCACTGCCCTGCTGTGGGTTCGGCGCCTGGAACCTCCTGGGACCTAACCCTAACCCTAACCCTACCCCGAACCGGGAGCCTGCACCGACACCTAAGCCTGCCTCGATCTCTACTCCTGCATTTGAGCCGCGTTCTGGCATGCGCCCTCACTTCATCCCTCGAGGGAGATCACGAGACCGGAGTCGCTTCGGCCCTGGCGACGTCCCTGGACCGAACCCTAACCCTAGCTAAGGCTCTCCCCTCATGGGGACCCAATTCCAACGTCTGACAGCATCACGCGCCTGGGGTCCAGAAGCGGTGCAGGCTGACTCGGCAAGGAACCTGGAAGCTCACCATGTCGTTTCCCAGGCCCGGCTGCAGCTCCCGAGAGGATTCCGGAGGCCTCCTCGACCACGGGAGGGACAACGTGTGTGGCCCTGGCAGCCAAAGAGGGATCCTGACCGGCACCGTCCCTTGTGCCCTCAACTCAGCCCTTCGGGGAGACCACTGCCCTGCTGTGGGTTCGGCGCCTGGAACCTCCTGGGACCTAACCCTAACCCTAACCCTACCCCGAACCGGGAGCCTGCACCGACACCTAAGCCTGCCTCGATCCCTACTCCTGCATTTGAGCCGCGTTCTGGCATGCGCCCTCACTTCATCCCTCGAGGGAGATCACGAGACCGGAGTCGCTTCGGCCCTGGCGACGTCCCTGGACCGAACCCTAACCCTAGCTAAGGCTCTCCCCTCATGGGGACCCAATTCCAACGTCTGACAGCATCACGCGCCTGGGGTCCAGAAGCGGTGCAGGCTGACTCGGCAAGGAACCTGGAAGCTCACCATGTCGTTTCCCAGGCCCGGCTGCAGCTCCCGAGAGGATTCCGGAGGCCTCCTCGACCACGGGAGGGACAACGTGTGTGGCCCTGGCAGCCAAAGAGGGATCCTGACCGGCACCGTCCCTTGTGCCCTCAACTCAGCCCTTCGGGGAGACCACTGCCCTGCTGTGGGTTCGGCGCCTGGAACCTCCTGGGACCTAACCCTAACCCTAACCCTACCCCGAACCGGGAGCCTGCACCGACACCTAAGCCTGCCTCGATCTCTACTCCTGCATTTGAGCCGCGTTCTGGCATGCGCCCTCACTTCATCCCTCGAGGGAGATCACGAGACCGGAGTCGCTTCGGCCCTGGCGACGTCCCTGGACCGAACCCTAACCCTAGCTAAGGCTCTCCCCTCATGGGGACCCAATTCCAACGTCTGACAGCATCACGCGCCTGGGGTCCAGAAGCGGTGCAGGCTGACTCGGCAAGGAACCTGGAAGCTCACCATGTCGTTTCCCAGGCCCGGCTGCAGCTCCCGAGAGGATTCCGGAGGCCTCCTCGACCACGGGAGGGACAACGTGTGTGGCCCTGGCAGCCAAAGAGGGATCCTGACCGGCACCGTCCCTTGTGCCCTCAACTCAGCCCTTCGGGGAGACCACTGCCCTGCTGTGGGTTCGGCGCCTGGAACCTCCTGGGACCTAACCCTAACCCTAACCCTACCCCGAACCGGGAGCCTGCACCGACACCTAAGCCTGCCTCGATCCCTACTCCTGCATTTGAGCCGCGTTCTGGCATGCGCCCTCACTTCATCCCTCGAGGGAGATCACGAGACCGGAGTCGCTTCGGCCCTGGCGACGTCCCTGGACCGAACCCTAACCCTAGCTAAGGCTCTCCCCTCATGGGGACCCAATTCCAACGTCTGACAGCATCACGCGCCTGGGGTCCAGAAGCGGTGCAGGCTGACTCGGCAAGGAACCTGGAAGCTCACCATGTCGTTTCCCAGGCCCGGCTGCAGCTCCCGAGAGGATTCCGGAGGCCTCCTCGACCACGGGAGGGACAACGTGTGTGGCCCTGGCAGCCAAAGAGGGATCCTGACCGGCACCGTCCCTTGTGCCCTCAACTCAGCCCTTCGGGGAGACCACTGCCCTGCTGTGGGTTCGGCGCCTGGAACCTCCTGGGACCTAACCCTAACCCTAACCCTACCCCGAACCGGGAGCCTGCACCGACACCTAAGCCTGCCTCGATCCCTACTCCTGCATTTGAGCCGCGTTCTGGCATGCGCCCTCACTTCATCCCTCGAGGGAGATCACGAGACCGGAGTCGCTTCGGCCCTGGCGACGTCCCTGGACCGAACCCTAACCCTAGCTAAGGCTCTCCCCTCATGGGGACCCAATTCCAACGTCTGACAGCATCACGCGCCTGGGGTCCAGAAGCGGTGCAGGCTGACTCGGCAAGGAACCTGGAAGCTCACCATGTCGTTTCCCAGGCCCGGCTGCAGCTCCCGAGAGGATTCCGGAGGCCTCCTCGACCACGGGAGGGACAACGTGTGTGGCCCTGGCAGCCAAAGAGGGATCCTGACCGGCACCGTCCCTTGTGCCCTCAACTCAGCCCTTCGGGGAGACCACTGCCCTGCTGTGGGTTCGGCGCCTGGAACCTCCTGGGACCTAACCCTAACCCTAACCCTACCCCGAACCGGGAGCCTGCACCGACACCTAAGCCTGCCTCGATCTCTACTCCTGCATTTGAGCCGCGTTCTGGCATGCGCCCTCACTTCATCCCTCGAGGGAGATCACGAGACCGGAGTCGCTTCGGCCCTGGCGACGTCCCTGGACCGAACCCTAACCCTAGCTAAGGCTCTCCCCTCATGGGGACCCAATTCCAACGTCTGACAGCATCACGCGCCTGGGGTCCAGAAGCGGTGCAGGCTGACTCGGCAAGGAACCTGGAAGCTCACCATGTCGTTTCCCAGGCCCGGCTGCAGCTCCCGAGAGGATTCCGGAGGCCTCCTCGACCACGGGAGGGACAACGTGTGTGGCCCTGGCAGCCAAAGAGGGATCCTGACCGGCACCGTCCCTTGTGCCCTCAACTCAGCCCTTCGGGGAGACCACTGCCCTGCTGTGGGTTCGGCGCCTGGAACCTCCTGGGACCTAACCCTAACCCTAACCCTACCCCGAACCGGGAGCCTGCACCGACACCTAAGCCTGCCTCGATCCCTACTCCTGCATTTGAGCCGCGTTCTGGCATGCGCCCTCACTTCATCCCTCGAGGGAGATCACGAGACCGGAGTCGCTTCGGCCCTGGCGACGTCCCTGGACCGAACCCTAACCCTAGCTAAGGCTCTCCCCTCATGGGGACCCAATTCCAACGTCTGACAGCATCACGCGCCTGGGGTCCAGAAGCGGTGCAGGCTGACTCGGCAAGGAACCTGGAAGCTCACCATGTCGTTTCCCAGGCCCGGCTGCAGCTCCCGAGAGGATTCCGGAGGCCTCCTCGACCACGGGAGGGACAACGTGTGTGGCCCTGGCAGCCAAAGAGGGATCCTGACCGGCACCGTCCCTTGTGCCCTCAACTCAGCCCTTCGGGGAGACCACTGCCCTGCTGTGGGTTCGGCGCCTGGAACCTCCTGGGACCTAACCCTAACCCTAACCCTACCCCGAACCGGGAGCCTGCACCGACACCTAAGCCTGCCTCGATCCCTACTCCTGCATTTGAGCCGCGTTCTGGCATGCGCCCTCACTTCATCCCTCGAGGGAGATCACGAGACCGGAGTCGCTTCGGCCCTGGCGACGTCCCTGGACCGAACCCTAACCCTAGCTAAGGCTCTCCCCTCATGGGGACCCAATTCCAACGTCTGACAGCATCACGCGCCTGGGGTCCAGAAGCGGTGCAGGCTGACTCGGCAAGGAACCTGGAAGCTCACCATGTCGTTTCCCAGGCCCGGCTGCAGCTCCCGAGAGGATTCCGGAGGCCTCCTCGACCACGGGAGGGACAACGTGTGTGGCCCTGGCAGCCAAAGAGGGATCCTGACCGGCACCGTCCCTTGTGCCCTCAACTCAGCCCTTCGGGGAGACCACTGCCCTGCTGTGGGTTCGGCGCCTGGAACCTCCTGGGACCTAACCCTAACCCTAACCCTACCCCGAACCGGGAGCCTGCACCGACACCTAAGCCTGCCTCGATCTCTACTCCTGCATTTGAGCCGCGTTCTGGCATGCGCCCTCACTTCATCCCTCGAGGGAGATCACGAGACCGGAGTCGCTTCGGCCCTGGCGACGTCCCTGGACCGAACCCTAACCCTAGCTAAGGCTCTCCCCTCATGGGGACCCAATTCCAACGTCTGACAGCATCACGCGCCTGGGGTCCAGAAGCGGTGCAGGCTGACTCGGCAAGGAACCTGGAAGCTCACCATGTCGTTTCCCAGGCCCGGCTGCAGCTCCCGAGAGGATTCCGGAGGCCTCCTCGACCACGGGAGGGACAACGTGTGTGGCCCTGGCAGCCAAAGAGGGATCCTGACCGGCACCGTCCCTTGTGCCCTCAACTCAGCCCTTCGGGGAGACCACTGCCCTGCTGTGGGTTCGGCGCCTGGAACCTCCTGGGACCTAACCCTAACCCTAACCCTACCCCGAACCGGGACCCTCCCCCGAAAGCTAAGCCTGCCTCGATCCCTACTCCTGCATTTGAGCCGCGTTCTGGCATGCGCCCTCACTTCATCCCTCGAGGGAGATCACGAGACCGGAGTCGCTTCGGCCCTGGCGACGTCCCTGGACCGAACCCTAACCCTAGCTAAGGCTCTCCCCTCATGGGGACCCAATTCCAACGTCTGACAGCATCACGCGCCTGGGGTCCAGAAGCGGTGCAGGCTGACTCGGCAAGGAACCTGGAAGCTCACCATGTCGTTTCCCAGGCCCGGCTGCAGCTCCCGAGAGGATTCCGGAGGCCTCCTCGACCACGGGAGGGACAACGTGTGTGGCCCTGGCAGCCAAAGAGGGATCCTGACCGGCACCGTCCCTTGTGCCCTCAACTCAGCCCTTCGGGGAGACCACTGCCCTGCTGTGGGTTCGGCGCCTGGAACCTCCTGGGACCTAACCCTAACCCTAACCCTACCCCGAACCGGGAGCCTGCACCGACACCTAAGCCTGCCTCGATCTCTACTCCTGCATTTGAGCCGCGTTCTGGCATGCGCCCTCACTTCATCCCTCGAGGGAGATCACGAGACCGGAGTCGCTTCGGCCCTGGCGACGTCCCTGGACCGAACCCTAACCCTAGCTAAGGCTCTCCCCTCATGGGGACCCAATTCCAACGTCTGACAGCATCACGCGCCTGGGGTCCAGAAGCGGTGCAGGCTGACTCGGCAAGGAACCTGGAAGCTCACCATGTCGTTTCCCAGGCCCGGCTGCAGCTCCCGAGAGGATTCCGGAGGCCTCCTCGACCACGGGAGGGACAACGTGTGTGGCCCTGGCAGCCAAAGAGGGATCCTGACCGGCACCGTCCCTTGTGCCCTCAACTCAGCCCTTCGGGGAGACCACTGCCCTGCTGTGGGTTCGGCGCCTGGAACCTCCTGGGACCTAACCCTAACCCTAACCCTACCCCGAACCGGGACCCTCCCCCGAAAGCTAAGCCTGCCTCGATCCCTACTCCTGCATTTGAGCCGCGTTCTGGCATGCGCCCTCACTTCATCCCTCGAGGGAGATCACGAGACCGGAGTCGCTTCGGCCCTGGCGACGTCCCTGGACCGAACCCTAACCCTAGCTAAGGCTCTCCCCTCATGGGGACCCAATTCCAACGTCTGACAGCATCACGCGCCTGGGGTCCAGAAGCGGTGCAGGCTGACTCGGCAAGGAACCTGGAAGCTCACCATGTCGTTTCCCAGGCCCGGCTGCAGCTCCCGAGAGGATTCCGGAGGCCTCCTCGACCACGGGAGGGACAACGTGTGTGGCCCTGGCAGCCAAAGAGGGATCCTGACCGGCACCGTCCCTTGTGCCCTCAACTCAGCCCTTCGGGGAGACCACTGCCCTGCTGTGGGTTCGGCGCCTGGAACCTCCTGGGACCTAACCCTAACCCTAACCCTACCCCGAACCGGGAGCCTGCACCGACACCTAAGCCTGCCTCGATCTCTACTCCTGCATTTGAGCCGCGTTCTGGCATGCGCCCTCACTTCATCCCTCGAGGGAGATCACGAGACCGGAGTCGCTTCGGCCCTGGCGACGTCCCTGGACCGAACCCTAACCCTAGCTAAGGCTCTCCCCTCATGGGGACCCAATTCCAACGTCTGACAGCATCACGCGCCTGGGGTCCAGAAGCGGTGCAGGCTGACTCGGCAAGGAACCTGGAAGCTCACCATGTCGTTTCCCAGGCCCGGCTGCAGCTCCCGAGAGGATTCCGGAGGCCTCCTCGACCACGGGAGGGACAACGTGTGTGGCCCTGGCAGCCAAAGAGGGATCCTGACCGGCACCGTCCCTTGTGCCCTCAACTCAGCCCTTCGGGGAGACCACTGCCCTGCTGTGGGTTCGGCGCCTGGAACCTCCTGGGACCTAACCCTAACCCTAACCCTACCCCGAACCGGGAGCCTGCACCGACACCTAAGCCTGCCTCGATCTCTACTCCTGCATTTGAGCCGCGTTCTGGCATGCGCCCTCACTTCATCCCTCGAGGGAGATCACGAGACCGGAGTCGCTTCGGCCCTGGCGACGTCCCTGGACCGAACCCTAACCCTAGCTAAGGCTCTCCCCTCATGGGGACCCAATTCCAACGTCTGACAGCATCACGCGCCTGGGGTCCAGAAGCGGTGCAGGCTGACTCGGCAAGGAACCTGGAAGCTCACCATGTCGTTTCCCAGGCCCGGCTGCAGCTCCCGAGAGGATTCCGGAGGCCTCCTCGACCACGGGAGGGACAACGTGTGTGGCCCTGGCAGCCAAAGAGGGATCCTGACCGGCACCGTCCCTTGTGCCCTCAACTCAGCCCTTCGGGGAGACCACTGCCCTGCTGTGGGTTCGGCGCCTGGAACCTCCTGGGACCTAACCCTAACCCTAACCCTACCCCGAACCGGGAGCCTGCACCGACACCTAAGCCTGCCTCGATCCCTACTCCTGCATTTGAGCCGCGTTCTGGCATGCGCCCTCACTTCATCCCTCGAGGGAGATCACGAGACCGGAGTCGCTTCGGCCCTGGCGACGTCCCTGGACCGAACCCTAACCCTAGCTAAGGCTCTCCCCTCATGGGGACCCAATTCCAACGTCTGACAGCATCACGCGCCTGGGGTCCAGAAGCGGTGCAGGCTGACTCGGCAAGGAACCTGGAAGCTCACCATGTCGTTTCCCAGGCCCGGCTGCAGCTCCCGAGAGGATTCCGGAGGCCTCCTCGACCACGGGAGGGACAACGTGTGTGGCCCTGGCAGCCAAAGAGGGATCCTGACCGGCACCGTCCCTTGTGCCCTCAACTCAGCCCTTCGGGGAGACCACTGCCCTGCTGTGGGTTCGGCGCCTGGAACCTCCTGGGACCTAACCCTAACCCTAACCCTACCCCGAACCGGGACCCTCCCCCGAAAGCTAAGCCTGCCTCGATCCCTACTCCTGCATTTGAGCCGCGTTCTGGCATGCGCCCTCACTTCATCCCTCGAGGGAGATCACGAGACCGGAGTCGCTTCGGCCCTGGCGACGTCCCTGGACCGAACCCTAACCCTAGCTAAGGCTCTCCCCTCATGGGGACCCAATTCCAACGTCTGACAGCATCACGCGCCTGGGGTCCAGAAGCGGTGCAGGCTGACTCGGCAAGGAACCTGGAAGCTCACCATGTCGTTTCCCAGGCCCGGCTGCAGCTCCCGAGAGGATTCCGGAGGCCTCCTCGACCACGGGAGGGACAACGTGTGTGGCCCTGGCAGCCAAAGAGGGATCCTGACCGGCACCGTCCCTTGTGCCCTCAACTCAGCCCTTCGGGGAGACCACTGCCCTGCTGTGGGTTCGGCGCCTGGAACCTCCTGGGACCTAACCCTAACCCTAACCCTACCCCGAACCGGGAGCCTGCACCGACACCTAAGCCTGCCTCGATCCCTACTCCTGCATTTGAGCCGCGTTCTGGCATGCGCCCTCACTTCATCCCTCGAGGGAGATCACGAGACCGGAGTCGCTTCGGCCCTGGCGACGTCCCTGGACCGAACCCTAACCCTAGCTAAGGCTCTCCCCTCATGGGGACCCAATTCCAACGTCTGACAGCATCACGCGCCTGGGGTCCAGAAGCGGTGCAGGCTGACTCGGCAAGGAACCTGGAAGCTCACCATGTCGTTTCCCAGGCCCGGCTGCAGCTCCCGAGAGGATTCCGGAGGCCTCCTCGACCACGGGAGGGACAACGTGTGTGGCCCTGGCAGCCAAAGAGGGATCCTGACCGGCACCGTCCCTTGTGCCCTCAACTCAGCCCTTCGGGGAGACCACTGCCCTGCTGTGGGTTCGGCGCCTGGAACCTCCTGGGACCTAACCCTAACCCTAACCCTACCCCGAACCGGGAGCCTGCACCGACACCTAAGCCTGCCTCGATCTCTACTCCTGCATTTGAGCCGCGTTCTGGCATGCGCCCTCACTTCATCCCTCGAGGGAGATCACGAGACCGGAGTCGCTTCGGCCCTGGCGACGTCCCTGGACCGAACCCTAACCCTAGCTAAGGCTCTCCCCTCATGGGGACCCAATTCCAACGTCTGACAGCATCACGCGCCTGGGGTCCAGAAGCGGTGCAGGCTGACTCGGCAAGGAACCTGGAAGCTCACCATGTCGTTTCCCAGGCCCGGCTGCAGCTCCCGAGAGGATTCCGGAGGCCTCCTCGACCACGGGAGGGACAACGTGTGTGGCCCTGGCAGCCAAAGAGGGATCCTGACCGGCACCGTCCCTTGTGCCCTCAACTCAGCCCTTCGGGGAGACCACTGCCCTGCTGTGGGTTCGGCGCCTGGAACCTCCTGGGACCTAACCCTAACCCTAACCCTACCCCGAACCGGGAGCCTGCACCGACACCTAAGCCTGCCTCGATCCCTACTCCTGCATTTGAGCCGCGTTCTGGCATGCGCCCTCACTTCATCCCTCGAGGGAGATCACGAGACCGGAGTCGCTTCGGCCCTGGCGACGTCCCTGGACCGAACCCTAACCCTAGCTAAGGCTCTCCCCTCATGGGGACCCAATTCCAACGTCTGACAGCATCACGCGCCTGGGGTCCAGAAGCGGTGCAGGCTGACTCGGCAAGGAACCTGGAAGCTCACCATGTCGTTTCCCAGGCCCGGCTGCAGCTCCCGAGAGGATTCCGGAGGCCTCCTCGACCACGGGAGGGACAACGTGTGTGGCCCTGGCAGCCAAAGAGGGATCCTGACCGGCACCGTCCCTTGTGCCCTCAACTCAGCCCTTCGGGGAGACCACTGCCCTGCTGTGGGTTCGGCGCCTGGAACCTCCTGGGACCTAACCCTAACCCTAACCCTACCCCGAACCGGGAGCCTGCACCGACACCTAAGCCTGCCTCGATCTCTACTCCTGCATTTGAGCCGCGTTCTGGCATGCGCCCTCACTTCATCCCTCGAGGGAGATCACGAGACCGGAGTCGCTTCGGCCCTGGCGACGTCCCTGGACCGAACCCTAACCCTAGCTAAGGCTCTCCCCTCATGGGGACCCAATTCCAACGTCTGACAGCATCACGCGCCTGGGGTCCAGAAGCGGTGCAGGCTGACTCGGCAAGGAACCTGGAAGCTCACCATGTCGTTTCCCAGGCCCGGCTGCAGCTCCCGAGAGGATTCCGGAGGCCTCCTCGACCACGGGAGGGACAACGTGTGTGGCCCTGGCAGCCAAAGAGGGATCCTGACCGGCACCGTCCCTTGTGCCCTCAACTCAGCCCTTCGGGGAGACCACTGCCCTGCTGTGGGTTCGGCGCCTGGAACCTCCTGGGACCTAACCCTAACCCTAACCCTACCCCGAACCGGGAGCCTGCACCGACACCTAAGCCTGCCTCGATCTCTACTCCTGCATTTGAGCCGCGTTCTGGCATGCGCCCTCACTTCATCCCTCGAGGGAGATCACGAGACCGGAGTCGCTTCGGCCCTGGCGACGTCCCTGGACCGAACCCTAACCCTAGCTAAGGCTCTCCCCTCATGGGGACCCAATTCCAACGTCTGACAGCATCACGCGCCTGGGGTCCAGAAGCGGTGCAGGCTGACTCGGCAAGGAACCTGGAAGCTCACCATGTCGTTTCCCAGGCCCGGCTGCAGCTCCCGAGAGGATTCCGGAGGCCTCCTCGACCACGGGAGGGACAACGTGTGTGGCCCTGGCAGCCAAAGAGGGATCCTGACCGGCACCGTCCCTTGTGCCCTCAACTCAGCCCTTCGGGGAGACCACTGCCCTGCTGTGGGTTCGGCGCCTGGAACCTCCTGGGACCTAACCCTAACCCTAACCCTACCCCGAACCGGGAGCCTGCACCGACACCTAAGCCTGCCTCGATCCCTACTCCTGCATTTGAGCCGCGTTCTGGCATGCGCCCTCACTTCATCCCTCGAGGGAGATCACGAGACCGGAGTCGCTTCGGCCCTGGCGACGTCCCTGGACCGAACCCTAACCCTAGCTAAGGCTCTCCCCTCATGGGGACCCAATTCCAACGTCTGACAGCATCACGCGCCTGGGGTCCAGAAGCGGTGCAGGCTGACTCGGCAAGGAACCTGGAAGCTCACCATGTCGTTTCCCAGGCCCGGCTGCAGCTCCCGAGAGGATTCCGGAGGCCTCCTCGACCACGGGAGGGACAACGTGTGTGGCCCTGGCAGCCAAAGAGGGATCCTGACCGGCACCGTCCCTTGTGCCCTCAACTCAGCCCTTCGGGGAGACCACTGCCCTGCTGTGGGTTCGGCGCCTGGAACCTCCTGGGACCTAACCCTAACCCTAACCCTACCCCGAACCGGGAGCCTGCACCGACACCTAAGCCTGCCTCGATCTCTACTCCTGCATTTGAGCCGCGTTCTGGCATGCGCCCTCACTTCATCCCTCGAGGGAGATCACGAGACCGGAGTCGCTTCGGCCCTGGCGACGTCCCTGGACCGAACCCTAACCCTAGCTAAGGCTCTCCCCTCATGGGGACCCAATTCCAACGTCTGACAGCATCACGCGCCTGGGGTCCAGAAGCGGTGCAGGCTGACTCGGCAAGGAACCTGGAAGCTCACCATGTCGTTTCCCAGGCCCGGCTGCAGCTCCCGAGAGGATTCCGGAGGCCTCCTCGACCACGGGAGGGACAACGTGTGTGGCCCTGGCAGCCAAAGAGGGATCCTGACCGGCACCGTCCCTTGTGCCCTCAACTCAGCCCTTCGGGGAGACCACTGCCCTGCTGTGGGTTCGGCGCCTGGAACCTCCTGGGACCTAACCCTAACCCTAACCCTACCCCGAACCGGGAGCCTGCACCGACACCTAAGCCTGCCTCGATCTCTACTCCTGCATTTGAGCCGCGTTCTGGCATGCGCCCTCACTTCATCCCTCGAGGGAGATCACGAGACCGGAGTCGCTTCGGCCCTGGCGACGTCCCTGGACCGAACCCTAACCCTAGCTAAGGCTCTCCCCTCATGGGGACCCAATTCCAACGTCTGACAGCATCACGCGCCTGGGGTCCAGAAGCGGTGCAGGCTGACTCGGCAAGGAACCTGGAAGCTCACCATGTCGTTTCCCAGGCCCGGCTGCAGCTCCCGAGAGGATTCCGGAGGCCTCCTCGACCACGGGAGGGACAACGTGTGTGGCCCTGGCAGCCAAAGAGGGATCCTGACCGGCACCGTCCCTTGTGCCCTCAACTCAGCCCTTCGGGGAGACCACTGCCCTGCTGTGGGTTCGGCGCCTGGAACCTCCTGGGACCTAACCCTAACCCTAACCCTACCCCGAACCGGGAGCCTGCACCGACACCTAAGCCTGCCTCGATCCCTACTCCTGCATTTGAGCCGCGTTCTGGCATGCGCCCTCACTTCATCCCTCGAGGGAGATCACGAGACCGGAGTCGCTTCGGCCCTGGCGACGTCCCTGGACCGAACCCTAACCCTAGCTAAGGCTCTCCCCTCATGGGGACCCAATTCCAACGTCTGACAGCATCACGCGCCTGGGGTCCAGAAGCGGTGCAGGCTGACTCGGCAAGGAACCTGGAAGCTCACCATGTCGTTTCCCAGGCCCGGCTGCAGCTCCCGAGAGGATTCCGGAGGCCTCCTCGACCACGGGAGGGACAACGTGTGTGGCCCTGGCAGCCAAAGAGGGATCCTGACCGGCACCGTCCCTTGTGCCCTCAACTCAGCCCTTCGGGGAGACCACTGCCCTGCTGTGGGTTCGGCGCCTGGAACCTCCTGGGACCTAACCCTAACCCTAACCCTACCCCGAACCGGGAGCCTGCACCGACACCTAAGCCTGCCTCGATCTCTACTCCTGCATTTGAGCCGCGTTCTGGCATGCGCCCTCACTTCATCCCTCGAGGGAGATCACGAGACCGGAGTCGCTTCGGCCCTGGCGACGTCCCTGGACCGAACCCTAACCCTAGCTAAGGCTCTCCCCTCATGGGGACCCAATTCCAACGTCTGACAGCATCACGCGCCTGGGGTCCAGAAGCGGTGCAGGCTGACTCGGCAAGGAACCTGGAAGCTCACCATGTCGTTTCCCAGGCCCGGCTGCAGCTCCCGAGAGGATTCCGGAGGCCTCCTCGACCACGGGAGGGACAACGTGTGTGGCCCTGGCAGCCAAAGAGGGATCCTGACCGGCACCGTCCCTTGTGCCCTCAACTCAGCCCTTCGGGGAGACCACTGCCCTGCTGTGGGTTCGGCGCCTGGAACCTCCTGGGACCTAACCCTAACCCTAACCCTACCCCGAACCGGGAGCCTGCACCGACACCTAAGCCTGCCTCGATCTCTACTCCTGCATTTGAGCCGCGTTCTGGCATGCGCCCTCACTTCATCCCTCGAGGGAGATCACGAGACCGGAGTCGCTTCGGCCCTGGCGACGTCCCTGGACCGAACCCTAACCCTAGCTAAGGCTCTCCCCTCATGGGGACCCAATTCCAACGTCTGACAGCATCACGCGCCTGGGGTCCAGAAGCGGTGCAGGCTGACTCGGCAAGGAACCTGGAAGCTCACCATGTCGTTTCCCAGGCCCGGCTGCAGCTCCCGAGAGGATTCCGGAGGCCTCCTCGACCACGGGAGGGACAACGTGTGTGGCCCTGGCAGCCAAAGAGGGATCCTGACCGGCACCGTCCCTTGTGCCCTCAACTCAGCCCTTCGGGGAGACCACTGCCCTGCTGTGGGTTCGGCGCCTGGAACCTCCTGGGACCTAACCCTAACCCTAACCCTACCCCGAACCGGGAGCCTGCACCGACACCTAAGCCTGCCTCGATCCCTACTCCTGCATTTGAGCCGCGTTCTGGCATGCGCCCTCACTTCATCCCTCGAGGGAGATCACGAGACCGGAGTCGCTTCGGCCCTGGCGACGTCCCTGGACCGAACCCTAACCCTAGCTAAGGCTCTCCCCTCATGGGGACCCAATTCCAACGTCTGACAGCATCACGCGCCTGGGGTCCAGAAGCGGTGCAGGCTGACTCGGCAAGGAACCTGGAAGCTCACCATGTCGTTTCCCAGGCCCGGCTGCAGCTCCCGAGAGGATTCCGGAGGCCTCCTCGACCACGGGAGGGACAACGTGTGTGGCCCTGGCAGCCAAAGAGGGATCCTGACCGGCACCGTCCCTTGTGCCCTCAACTCAGCCCTTCGGGGAGACCACTGCCCTGCTGTGGGTTCGGCGCCTGGAACCTCCTGGGACCTAACCCTAACCCTAACCCTACCCCGAACCGGGAGCCTGCACCGACACCTAAGCCTGCCTCGATCTCTACTCCTGCATTTGAGCCGCGTTCTGGCATGCGCCCTCACTTCATCCCTCGAGGGAGATCACGAGACCGGAGTCGCTTCGGCCCTGGCGACGTCCCTGGACCGAACCCTAACCCTAGCTAAGGCTCTCCCCTCATGGGGACCCAATTCCAACGTCTGACAGCATCACGCGCCTGGGGTCCAGAAGCGGTGCAGGCTGACTCGGCAAGGAACCTGGAAGCTCACCATGTCGTTTCCCAGGCCCGGCTGCAGCTCCCGAGAGGATTCCGGAGGCCTCCTCGACCACGGGAGGGACAACGTGTGTGGCCCTGGCAGCCAAAGAGGGATCCTGACCGGCACCGTCCCTTGTGCCCTCAACTCAGCCCTTCGGGGAGACCACTGCCCTGCTGTGGGTTCGGCGCCTGGAACCTCCTGGGACCTAACCCTAACCCTAACCCTACCCCGAACCGGGAGCCTGCACCGACACCTAAGCCTGCCTCGATCTCTACTCCTGCATTTGAGCCGCGTTCTGGCATGCGCCCTCACTTCATCCCTCGAGGGAGATCACGAGACCGGAGTCGCTTCGGCCCTGGCGACGTCCCTGGACCGAACCCTAACCCTAGCTAAGGCTCTCCCCTCATGGGGACCCAATTCCAACGTCTGACAGCATCACGCGCCTGGGGTCCAGAAGCGGTGCAGGCTGACTCGGCAAGGAACCTGGAAGCTCACCATGTCGTTTCCCAGGCCCGGCTGCAGCTCCCGAGAGGATTCCGGAGGCCTCCTCGACCACGGGAGGGACAACGTGTGTGGCCCTGGCAGCCAAAGAGGGATCCTGACCGGCACCGTCCCTTGTGCCCTCAACTCAGCCCTTCGGGGAGACCACTGCCCTGCTGTGGGTTCGGCGCCTGGAACCTCCTGGGACCTAACCCTAACCCTAACCCTACCCCGAACCGGGAGCCTGCACCGACACCTAAGCCTGCCTCGATCCCTACTCCTGCATTTGAGCCGCGTTCTGGCATGCGCCCTCACTTCATCCCTCGAGGGAGATCACGAGACCGGAGTCGCTTCGGCCCTGGCGACGTCCCTGGACCGAACCCTAACCCTAGCTAAGGCTCTCCCCTCATGGGGACCCAATTCCAACGTCTGACAGCATCACGCGCCTGGGGTCCAGAAGCGGTGCAGGCTGACTCGGCAAGGAACCTGGAAGCTCACCATGTCGTTTCCCAGGCCCGGCTGCAGCTCCCGAGAGGATTCCGGAGGCCTCCTCGACCACGGGAGGGACAACGTGTGTGGCCCTGGCAGCCAAAGAGGGATCCTGACCGGCACCGTCCCTTGTGCCCTCAACTCAGCCCTTCGGGGAGACCACTGCCCTGCTGTGGGTTCGGCGCCTGGAACCTCCTGGGACCTAACCCTAACCCTAACCCTACCCCGAACCGGGAGCCTGCACCGACACCTAAGCCTGCCTCGATCTCTACTCCTGCATTTGAGCCGCGTTCTGGCATGCGCCCTCACTTCATCCCTCGAGGGAGATCACGAGACCGGAGTCGCTTCGGCCCTGGCGACGTCCCTGGACCGAACCCTAACCCTAGCTAAGGCTCTCCCCTCATGGGGACCCAATTCCAACGTCTGACAGCATCACGCGCCTGGGGTCCAGAAGCGGTGCAGGCTGACTCGGCAAGGAACCTGGAAGCTCACCATGTCGTTTCCCAGGCCCGGCTGCAGCTCCCGAGAGGATTCCGGAGGCCTCCTCGACCACGGGAGGGACAACGTGTGTGGCCCTGGCAGCCAAAGAGGGATCCTGACCGGCACCGTCCCTTGTGCCCTCAACTCAGCCCTTCGGGGAGACCACTGCCCTGCTGTGGGTTCGGCGCCTGGAACCTCCTGGGACCTAACCCTAACCCTAACCCTACCCCGAACCGGGAGCCTGCACCGACACCTAAGCCTGCCTCGATCTCTACTCCTGCATTTGAGCCGCGTTCTGGCATGCGCCCTCACTTCATCCCTCGAGGGAGATCACGAGACCGGAGTCGCTTCGGCCCTGGCGACGTCCCTGGACCGAACCCTAACCCTAGCTAAGGCTCTCCCCTCATGGGGACCCAATTCCAACGTCTGACAGCATCACGCGCCTGGGGTCCAGAAGCGGTGCAGGCTGACTCGGCAAGGAACCTGGAAGCTCACCATGTCGTTTCCCAGGCCCGGCTGCAGCTCCCGAGAGGATTCCGGAGGCCTCCTCGACCACGGGAGGGACAACGTGTGTGGCCCTGGCAGCCAAAGAGGGATCCTGACCGGCACCGTCCCTTGTGCCCTCAACTCAGCCCTTCGGGGAGACCACTGCCCTGCTGTGGGTTCGGCGCCTGGAACCTCCTGGGACCTAACCCTAACCCTAACCCTACCCCGAACCGGGAGCCTGCACCGACACCTAAGCCTGCCTCGATCCCTACTCCTGCATTTGAGCCGCGTTCTGGCATGCGCCCTCACTTCATCCCTCGAGGGAGATCACGAGACCGGAGTCGCTTCGGCCCTGGCGACGTCCCTGGACCGAACCCTAACCCTAGCTAAGGCTCTCCCCTCATGGGGACCCAATTCCAACGTCTGACAGCATCACGCGCCTGGGGTCCAGAAGCGGTGCAGGCTGACTCGGCAAGGAACCTGGAAGCTCACCATGTCGTTTCCCAGGCCCGGCTGCAGCTCCCGAGAGGATTCCGGAGGCCTCCTCGACCACGGGAGGGACAACGTGTGTGGCCCTGGCAGCCAAAGAGGGATCCTGACCGGCACCGTCCCTTGTGCCCTCAACTCAGCCCTTCGGGGAGACCACTGCCCTGCTGTGGGTTCGGCGCCTGGAACCTCCTGGGACCTAACCCTAACCCTAACCCTACCCCGAACCGGGAGCCTGCACCGACACCTAAGCCTGCCTCGATCTCTACTCCTGCATTTGAGCCGCGTTCTGGCATGCGCCCTCACTTCATCCCTCGAGGGAGATCACGAGACCGGAGTCGCTTCGGCCCTGGCGACGTCCCTGGACCGAACCCTAACCCTAGCTAAGGCTCTCCCCTCATGGGGACCCAATTCCAACGTCTGACAGCATCACGCGCCTGGGGTCCAGAAGCGGTGCAGGCTGACTCGGCAAGGAACCTGGAAGCTCACCATGTCGTTTCCCAGGCCCGGCTGCAGCTCCCGAGAGGATTCCGGAGGCCTCCTCGACCACGGGAGGGACAACGTGTGTGGCCCTGGCAGCCAAAGAGGGATCCTGACCGGCACCGTCCCTTGTGCCCTCAACTCAGCCCTTCGGGGAGACCACTGCCCTGCTGTGGGTTCGGCGCCTGGAACCTCCTGGGACCTAACCCTAACCCTAACCCTACCCCGAACCGGAAGCCTGCACCCACACCTAAGCCTGCCTCGATCCCTACTCCTGCATTTGAGCCGCGTTCTGGCATGCGCCCTCACTTCATCCCTCGAGGGAGATCACGAGACCGGAGTCGCTTCGGCCCTGGCGACGTCCCTGGACCGAACCCTAACCCTAGCTAAGGCTCTCCCCTCATGGGGACCCAATTCCAACGTCTGACAGCATCACGCGCCTGGGGTCCAGAAGCGGTGCAGGCTGACTCGGCAAGGAACCTGGAAGCTCACCATGTCGTTTCCCAGGCCCGGCTGCAGCTCCCGAGAGGATTCCGGAGGCCTCCTCGACCACGGGAGGGACAACGTGTGTGGCCCTGGCAGCCAAAGAGGGATCCTGACCGGCACCGTCCCTTGTGCCCTCAACTCAGCCCTTCGGGGAGACCACTGCCCTGCTGTGGGTTCGGCGCCTGGAACCTCCTGGGACCTAACCCTAACCCTAACCCTACCCCGAACCGGGAGCCTGCACCGACACCTAAGCCTGCCTCGATCTCTACTCCTGCATTTGAGCCGCGTTCTGGCATGCGCCCTCACTTCATCCCTCGAGGGAGATCACGAGACCGGAGTCGCTTCGGCCCTGGCGACGTCCCTGGACCGAACCCTAACCCTAGCTAAGGCTCTCCCCTCATGGGGACCCAATTCCAACGTCTGACAGCATCACGCGCCTGGGGTCCAGAAGCGGTGCAGGCTGACTCGGCAAGGAACCTGGAAGCTCACCATGTCGTTTCCCAGGCCCGGCTGCAGCTCCCGAGAGGATTCCGGAGGCCTCCTCGACCACGGGAGGGACAACGTGTGTGGCCCTGGCAGCCAAAGAGGGATCCTGACCGGCACCGTCCCTTGTGCCCTCAACTCAGCCCTTCGGGGAGACCACTGCCCTGCTGTGGGTTCGGCGCCTGGAACCTCCTGGGACCTAACCCTAACCCTAACCCTACCCCGAACCGGGAGCCTGCACCGACACCTAAGCCTGCCTCGATCCCTACTCCTGCATTTGAGCCGCGTTCTGGCATGCGCCCTCACTTCATCCCTCGAGGGAGATCACGAGACCGGAGTCGCTTCGGCCCTGGCGACGTCCCTGGACCGAACCCTAACCCTAGCTAAGGCTCTCCCCTCATGGGGACCCAATTCCAACGTCTGACAGCATCACGCGCCTGGGGTCCAGAAGCGGTGCAGGCTGACTCGGCAAGGAACCTGGAAGCTCACCATGTCGTTTCCCAGGCCCGGCTGCAGCTCCCGAGAGGATTCCGGAGGCCTCCTCGACCACGGGAGGGACAACGTGTGTGGCCCTGGCAGCCAAAGAGGGATCCTGACCGGCACCGTCCCTTGTGCCCTCAACTCAGCCCTTCGGGGAGACCACTGCCCTGCTGTGGGTTCGGCGCCTGGAACCTCCTGGGACCTAACCCTAACCCTAACCCTACCCCGAACCGGGAGCCTGCACCGACACCTAAGCCTGCCTCGATCCCTACTCCTGCATTTGAGCCGCGTTCTGGCATGCGCCCTCACTTCATCCCTCGAGGGAGATCACGAGACCGGAGTCGCTTCGGCCCTGGCGACGTCCCTGGACCGAACCCTAACCCTAGCTAAGGCTCTCCCCTCATGGGGACCCAATTCCAACGTCTGACAGCATCACGCGCCTGGGGTCCAGAAGCGGTGCAGGCTGACTCGGCAAGGAACCTGGAAGCTCACCATGTCGTTTCCCAGGCCCGGCTGCAGCTCCCGAGAGGATTCCGGAGGCCTCCTCGACCACGGGAGGGACAACGTGTGTGGCCCTGGCAGCCAAAGAGGGATCCTGACCGGCACCGTCCCTTGTGCCCTCAACTCAGCCCTTCGGGGAGACCACTGCCCTGCTGTGGGTTCGGCGCCTGGAACCTCCTGGGACCTAACCCTAACCCTAACCCTACCCCGAACCGGGAGCCTGCACCGACACCTAAGCCTGCCTCGATCCCTACTCCTGCATTTGAGCCGCGTTCTGGCATGCGCCCTCACTTCATCCCTCGAGGGAGATCACGAGACCGGAGTCGCTTCGGCCCTGGCGACGTCCCTGGACCGAACCCTAACCCTAGCTAAGGCTCTCCCCTCATGGGGACCCAATTCCAACGTCTGACAGCATCACGCGCCTGGGGTCCAGAAGCGGTGCAGGCTGACTCGGCAAGGAACCTGGAAGCTCACCATGTCGTTTCCCAGGCCCGGCTGCAGCTCCCGAGAGGATTCCGGAGGCCTCCTCGACCACGGGAGGGACAACGTGTGTGGCCCTGGCAGCCAAAGAGGGATCCTGACCGGCACCGTCCCTTGTGCCCTCAACTCAGCCCTTCGGGGAGACCACTGCCCTGCTGTGGGTTCGGCGCCTGGAACCTCCTGGGACCTAACCCTAACCCTAACCCTACCCCGAACCGGGAGCCTGCACCGACACCTAAGCCTGCCTCGATCTCTACTCCTGCATTTGAGCCGCGTTCTGGCATGCGCCCTCACTTCATCCCTCGAGGGAGATCACGAGACCGGAGTCGCTTCGGCCCTGGCGACGTCCCTGGACCGAACCCTAACCCTAGCTAAGGCTCTCCCCTCATGGGGACCCAATTCCAACGTCTGACAGCATCACGCGCCTGGGGTCCAGAAGCGGTGCAGGCTGACTCGGCAAGGAACCTGGAAGCTCACCATGTCGTTTCCCAGGCCCGGCTGCAGCTCCCGAGAGGATTCCGGAGGCCTCCTCGACCACGGGAGGGACAACGTGTGTGGCCCTGGCAGCCAAAGAGGGATCCTGACCGGCACCGTCCCTTGTGCCCTCAACTCAGCCCTTCGGGGAGACCACTGCCCTGCTGTGGGTTCGGCGCCTGGAACCTCCTGGGACCTAACCCTAACCCTAACCCTACCCCGAACCGGGAGCCTGCACCGACACCTAAGCCTGCCTCGATCCCTACTCCTGCATTTGAGCCGCGTTCTGGCATGCGCCCTCACTTCATCCCTCGAGGGAGATCACGAGACCGGAGTCGCTTCGGCCCTGGCGACGTCCCTGGACCGAACCCTAACCCTAGCTAAGGCTCTCCCCTCATGGGGACCCAATTCCAACGTCTGACAGCATCACGCGCCTGGGGTCCAGAAGCGGTGCAGGCTGACTCGGCAAGGAACCTGGAAGCTCACCATGTCGTTTCCCAGGCCCGGCTGCAGCTCCCGAGAGGATTCCGGAGGCCTCCTCGACCACGGGAGGGACAACGTGTGTGGCCCTGGCAGCCAAAGAGGGATCCTGACCGGCACCGTCCCTTGTGCCCTCAACTCAGCCCTTCGGGGAGACCACTGCCCTGCTGTGGGTTCGGCGCCTGGAACCTCCTGGGACCTAACCCTAACCCTAACCCTACCCCGAACCGGGAGCCTGCACCGACACCTAAGCCTGCCTCGATCTCTACTCCTGCATTTGAGCCGCGTTCTGGCATGCGCCCTCACTTCATCCCTCGAGGGAGATCACGAGACCGGAGTCGCTTCGGCCCTGGCGACGTCCCTGGACCGAACCCTAACCCTAGCTAAGGCTCTCCCCTCATGGGGACCCAATTCCAACGTCTGACAGCATCACGCGCCTGGGGTCCAGAAGCGGTGCAGGCTGACTCGGCAAGGAACCTGGAAGCTCACCATGTCGTTTCCCAGGCCCGGCTGCAGCTCCCGAGAGGATTCCGGAGGCCTCCTCGACCACGGGAGGGACAACGTGTGTGGCCCTGGCAGCCAAAGAGGGATCCTGACCGGCACCGTCCCTTGTGCCCTCAACTCAGCCCTTCGGGGAGACCACTGCCCTGCTGTGGGTTCGGCGCCTGGAACCTCCTGGGACCTAACCCTAACCCTAACCCTACCCCGAACCGGGAGCCTGCACCGACACCTAAGCCTGCCTCGATCCCTACTCCTGCATTTGAGCCGCGTTCTGGCATGCGCCCTCACTTCATCCCTCGAGGGAGATCACGAGACCGGAGTCGCTTCGGCCCTGGCGACGTCCCTGGACCGAACCCTAACCCTAGCTAAGGCTCTCCCCTCATGGGGACCCAATTCCAACGTCTGACAGCATCACGCGCCTGGGGTCCAGAAGCGGTGCAGGCTGACTCGGCAAGGAACCTGGAAGCTCACCATGTCGTTTCCCAGGCCCGGCTGCAGCTCCCGAGAGGATTCCGGAGGCCTCCTCGACCACGGGAGGGACAACGTGTGTGGCCCTGGCAGCCAAAGAGGGATCCTGACCGGCACCGTCCCTTGTGCCCTCAACTCAGCCCTTCGGGGAGACCACTGCCCTGCTGTGGGTTCGGCGCCTGGAACCTCCTGGGACCTAACCCTAACCCTAACCCTACCCCGAACCGGGAGCCTGCACCGACACCTAAGCCTGCCTCGATCTCTACTCCTGCATTTGAGCCGCGTTCTGGCATGCGCCCTCACTTCATCCCTCGAGGGAGATCACGAGACCGGAGTCGCTTCGGCCCTGGCGACGTCCCTGGACCGAACCCTAACCCTAGCTAAGGCTCTCCCCTCATGGGGACCCAATTCCAACGTCTGACAGCATCACGCGCCTGGGGTCCAGAAGCGGTGCAGGCTGACTCGGCAAGGAACCTGGAAGCTCACCATGTCGTTTCCCAGGCCCGGCTGCAGCTCCCGAGAGGATTCCGGAGGCCTCCTCGACCACGGGAGGGACAACGTGTGTGGCCCTGGCAGCCAAAGAGGGATCCTGACCGGCACCGTCCCTTGTGCCCTCAACTCAGCCCTTCGGGGAGACCACTGCCCTGCTGTGGGTTCGGCGCCTGGAACCTCCTGGGACCTAACCCTAACCCTAACCCTACCCCGAACCGGGAGCCTGCACCGACACCTAAGCCTGCCTCGATCCCTACTCCTGCATTTGAGCCGCGTTCTGGCATGCGCCCTCACTTCATCCCTCGAGGGAGATCACGAGACCGGAGTCGCTTCGGCCCTGGCGACGTCCCTGGACCGAACCCTAACCCTAGCTAAGGCTCTCCCCTCATGGGGACCCAATTCCAACGTCTGACAGCATCACGCGCCTGGGGTCCAGAAGCGGTGCAGGCTGACTCGGCAAGGAACCTGGAAGCTCACCATGTCGTTTCCCAGGCCCGGCTGCAGCTCCCGAGAGGATTCCGGAGGCCTCCTCGACCACGGGAGGGACAACGTGTGTGGCCCTGGCAGCCAAAGAGGGATCCTGACCGGCACCGTCCCTTGTGCCCTCAACTCAGCCCTTCGGGGAGACCACTGCCCTGCTGTGGGTTCGGCGCCTGGAACCTCCTGGGACCTAACCCTAACCCTAACCCTACCCCGAACCGGGAGCCTGCACCGACACCTAAGCCTGCCTCGATCTCTACTCCTGCATTTGAGCCGCGTTCTGGCATGCGCCCTCACTTCATCCCTCGAGGGAGATCACGAGACCGGAGTCGCTTCGGCCCTGGCGACGTCCCTGGACCGAACCCTAACCCTAGCTAAGGCTCTCCCCTCATGGGGACCCAATTCCAACGTCTGACAGCATCACGCGCCTGGGGTCCAGAAGCGGTGCAGGCTGACTCGGCAAGGAACCTGGAAGCTCACCATGTCGTTTCCCAGGCCCGGCTGCAGCTCCCGAGAGGATTCCGGAGGCCTCCTCGACCACGGGAGGGACAACGTGTGTGGCCCTGGCAGCCAAAGAGGGATCCTGACCGGCACCGTCCCTTGTGCCCTCAACTCAGCCCTTCGGGGAGACCACTGCCCTGCTGTGGGTTCGGCGCCTGGAACCTCCTGGGACCTAACCCTAACCCTAACCCTACCCCGAACCGGGAGCCTGCACCGACACCTAAGCCTGCCTCGATCTCTACTCCTGCATTTGAGCCGCGTTCTGGCATGCGCCCTCACTTCATCCCTCGAGGGAGATCACGAGACCGGAGTCGCTTCGGCCCTGGCGACGTCCCTGGACCGAACCCTAACCCTAGCTAAGGCTCTCCCCTCATGGGGACCCAATTCCAACGTCTGACAGCATCACGCGCCTGGGGTCCAGAAGCGGTGCAGGCTGACTCGGCAAGGAACCTGGAAGCTCACCATGTCGTTTCCCAGGCCCGGCTGCAGCTCCCGAGAGGATTCCGGAGGCCTCCTCGACCACGGGAGGGACAACGTGTGTGGCCCTGGCAGCCAAAGAGGGATCCTGACCGGCACCGTCCCTTGTGCCCTCAACTCAGCCCTTCGGGGAGACCACTGCCCTGCTGTGGGTTCGGCGCCTGGAACCTCCTGGGACCTAACCCTAACCCTAACCCTACCCCGAACCGGGAGCCTGCACCGACACCTAAGCCTGCCTCGATCCCTACTCCTGCATTTGAGCCGCGTTCTGGCATGCGCCCTCACTTCATCCCTCGAGGGAGATCACGAGACCGGAGTCGCTTCGGCCCTGGCGACGTCCCTGGACCGAACCCTAACCCTAGCTAAGGCTCTCCCCTCATGGGGACCCAATTCCAACGTCTGACAGCATCACGCGCCTGGGGTCCAGAAGCGGTGCAGGCTGACTCGGCAAGGAACCTGGAAGCTCACCATGTCGTTTCCCAGGCCCGGCTGCAGCTCCCGAGAGGATTCCGGAGGCCTCCTCGACCACGGGAGGGACAACGTGTGTGGCCCTGGCAGCCAAAGAGGGATCCTGACCGGCACCGTCCCTTGTGCCCTCAACTCAGCCCTTCGGGGAGACCACTGCCCTGCTGTGGGTTCGGCGCCTGGAACCTCCTGGGACCTAACCCTAACCCTAACCCTACCCCGAACCGGGAGCCTGCACCGACACCTAAGCCTGCCTCGATCCCTACTCCTGCATTTGAGCCGCGTTCTGGCATGCGCCCTCACTTCATCCCTCGAGGGAGATCACGAGACCGGAGTCGCTTCGGCCCTGGCGACGTCCCTGGACCGAACCCTAACCCTAGCTAAGGCTCTCCCCTCATGGGGACCCAATTCCAACGTCTGACAGCATCACGCGCCTGGGGTCCAGAAGCGGTGCAGGCTGACTCGGCAAGGAACCTGGAAGCTCACCATGTCGTTTCCCAGGCCCGGCTGCAGCTCCCGAGAGGATTCCGGAGGCCTCCTCGACCACGGGAGGGACAACGTGTGTGGCCCTGGCAGCCAAAGAGGGATCCTGACCGGCACCGTCCCTTGTGCCCTCAACTCAGCCCTTCGGGGAGACCACTGCCCTGCTGTGGGTTCGGCGCCTGGAACCTCCTGGGACCTAACCCTAACCCTAACCCTACCCCGAACCGGGAGCCTGCACCGACACCTAAGCCTGCCTCGATCCCTACTCCTGCATTTGAGCCGCGTTCTGGCATGCGCCCTCACTTCATCCCTCGAGGGAGATCACGAGACCGGAGTCGCTTCGGCCCTGGCGACGTCCCTGGACCGAACCCTAACCCTAGCTAAGGCTCTCCCCTCATGGGGACCCAATTCCAACGTCTGACAGCATCACGCGCCTGGGGTCCAGAAGCGGTGCAGGCTGACTCGGCAAGGAACCTGGAAGCTCACCATGTCGTTTCCCAGGCCCGGCTGCAGCTCCCGAGAGGATTCCGGAGGCCTCCTCGACCACGGGAGGGACAACGTGTGTGGCCCTGGCAGCCAAAGAGGGATCCTGACCGGCACCGTCCCTTGTGCCCTCAACTCAGCCCTTCGGGGAGACCACTGCCCTGCTGTGGGTTCGGCGCCTGGAACCTCCTGGGACCTAACCCTAACCCTAACCCTACCCCGAACCGGGAGCCTGCACCGACACCTAAGCCTGCCTCGATCCCTACTCCTGCATTTGAGCCGCGTTCTGGCATGCGCCCTCACTTCATCCCTCGAGGGAGATCACGAGACCGGAGTCGCTTCGGCCCTGGCGACGTCCCTGGACCGAACCCTAACCCTAGCTAAGGCTCTCCCCTCATGGGGACCCAATTCCAACGTCTGACAGCATCACGCGCCTGGGGTCCAGAAGCGGTGCAGGCTGACTCGGCAAGGAACCTGGAAGCTCACCATGTCGTTTCCCAGGCCCGGCTGCAGCTCCCGAGAGGATTCCGGAGGCCTCCTCGACCACGGGAGGGACAACGTGTGTGGCCCTGGCAGCCAAAGAGGGATCCTGACCGGCACCGTCCCTTGTGCCCTCAACTCAGCCCTTCGGGGAGACCACTGCCCTGCTGTGGGTTCGGCGCCTGGAACCTCCTGGGACCTAACCCTAACCCTAACCCTACCCCGAACCGGGAGCCTGCACCGACACCTAAGCCTGCCTCGATCTCTACTCCTGCATTTGAGCCGCGTTCTGGCATGCGCCCTCACTTCATCCCTCGAGGGAGATCACGAGACCGGAGTCGCTTCGGCCCTGGCGACGTCCCTGGACCGAACCCTAACCCTAGCTAAGGCTCTCCCCTCATGGGGACCCAATTCCAACGTCTGACAGCATCACGCGCCTGGGGTCCAGAAGCGGTGCAGGCTGACTCGGCAAGGAACCTGGAAGCTCACCATGTCGTTTCCCAGGCCCGGCTGCAGCTCCCGAGAGGATTCCGGAGGCCTCCTCGACCACGGGAGGGACAACGTGTGTGGCCCTGGCAGCCAAAGAGGGATCCTGACCGGCACCGTCCCTTGTGCCCTCAACTCAGCCCTTCGGGGAGACCACTGCCCTGCTGTGGGTTCGGCGCCTGGAACCTCCTGGGACCTAACCCTAACCCTAACCCTACCCCGAACCGGGAGCCTGCACCGACACCTAAGCCTGCCTCGATCCCTACTCCTGCATTTGAGCCGCGTTCTGGCATGCGCCCTCACTTCATCCCTCGAGGGAGATCACGAGACCGGAGTCGCTTCGGCCCTGGCGACGTCCCTGGACCGAACCCTAACCCTAGCTAAGGCTCTCCCCTCATGGGGACCCAATTCCAACGTCTGACAGCATCACGCGCCTGGGGTCCAGAAGCGGTGCAGGCTGACTCGGCAAGGAACCTGGAAGCTCACCATGTCGTTTCCCAGGCCCGGCTGCAGCTCCCGAGAGGATTCCGGAGGCCTCCTCGACCACGGGAGGGACAACGTGTGTGGCCCTGGCAGCCAAAGAGGGATCCTGACCGGCACCGTCCCTTGTGCCCTCAACTCAGCCCTTCGGGGAGACCACTGCCCTGCTGTGGGTTCGGCGCCTGGAACCTCCTGGGACCTAACCCTAACCCTAACCCTACCCCGAACCGGGAGCCTGCACCGACACCTAAGCCTGCCTCGATCCCTACTCCTGCATTTGAGCCGCGTTCTGGCATGCGCCCTCACTTCATCCCTCGAGGGAGATCACGAGACCGGAGTCGCTTCGGCCCTGGCGACGTCCCTGGACCGAACCCTAACCCTAGCTAAGGCTCTCCCCTCATGGGGACCCAATTCCAACGTCTGACAGCATCACGCGCCTGGGGTCCAGAAGCGGTGCAGGCTGACTCGGCAAGGAACCTGGAAGCTCACCATGTCGTTTCCCAGGCCCGGCTGCAGCTCCCGAGAGGATTCCGGAGGCCTCCTCGACCACGGGAGGGACAACGTGTGTGGCCCTGGCAGCCAAAGAGGGATCCTGACCGGCACCGTCCCTTGTGCCCTCAACTCAGCCCTTCGGGGAGACCACTGCCCTGCTGTGGGTTCGGCGCCTGGAACCTCCTGGGACCTAACCCTAACCCTAACCCTACCCCGAACCGGGAGCCTGCACCGACACCTAAGCCTGCCTCGATCCCTACTCCTGCATTTGAGCCGCGTTCTGGCATGCGCCCTCACTTCATCCCTCGAGGGAGATCACGAGACCGGAGTCGCTTCGGCCCTGGCGACGTCCCTGGACCGAACCCTAACCCTAGCTAAGGCTCTCCCCTCATGGGGACCCAATTCCAACGTCTGACAGCATCACGCGCCTGGGGTCCAGAAGCGGTGCAGGCTGACTCGGCAAGGAACCTGGAAGCTCACCATGTCGTTTCCCAGGCCCGGCTGCAGCTCCCGAGAGGATTCCGGAGGCCTCCTCGACCACGGGAGGGACAACGTGTGTGGCCCTGGCAGCCAAAGAGGGATCCTGACCGGCACCGTCCCTTGTGCCCTCAACTCAGCCCTTCGGGGAGACCACTGCCCTGCTGTGGGTTCGGCGCCTGGAACCTCCTGGGACCTAACCCTAACCCTAACCCTACCCCGAACCGGGAGCCTGCACCGACACCTAAGCCTGCCTCGATCCCTACTCCTGCATTTGAGCCGCGTTCTGGCATGCGCCCTCACTTCATCCCTCGAGGGAGATCACGAGACCGGAGTCGCTTCGGCCCTGGCGACGTCCCTGGACCGAACCCTAACCCTAGCTAAGGCTCTCCCCTCATGGGGACCCAATTCCAACGTCTGACAGCATCACGCGCCTGGGGTCCAGAAGCGGTGCAGGCTGACTCGGCAAGGAACCTGGAAGCTCACCATGTCGTTTCCCAGGCCCGGCTGCAGCTCCCGAGAGGATTCCGGAGGCCTCCTCGACCACGGGAGGGACAACGTGTGTGGCCCTGGCAGCCAAAGAGGGATCCTGACCGGCACCGTCCCTTGTGCCCTCAACTCAGCCCTTCGGGGAGACCACTGCCCTGCTGTGGGTTCGGCGCCTGGAACCTCCTGGGACCTAACCCTAACCCTAACCCTACCCCGAACCGGGAGCCTGCACCGACACCTAAGCCTGCCTCGATCCCTACTCCTGCATTTGAGCCGCGTTCTGGCATGCGCCCTCACTTCATCCCTCGAGGGAGATCACGAGACCGGAGTCGCTTCGGCCCTGGCGACGTCCCTGGACCGAACCCTAACCCTAGCTAAGGCTCTCCCCTCATGGGGACCCAATTCCAACGTCTGACAGCATCACGCGCCTGGGGTCCAGAAGCGGTGCAGGCTGACTCGGCAAGGAACCTGGAAGCTCACCATGTCGTTTCCCAGGCCCGGCTGCAGCTCCCGAGAGGATTCCGGAGGCCTCCTCGACCACGGGAGGGACAACGTGTGTGGCCCTGGCAGCCAAAGAGGGATCCTGACCGGCACCGTCCCTTGTGCCCTCAACTCAGCCCTTCGGGGAGACCACTGCCCTGCTGTGGGTTCGGCGCCTGGAACCTCCTGGGACCTAACCCTAACCCTAACCCTACCCCGAACCGGGAGCCTGCACCGACACCTAAGCCTGCCTCGATCCCTACTCCTGCATTTGAGCCGCGTTCTGGCATGCGCCCTCACTTCATCCCTCGAGGGAGATCACGAGACCGGAGTCGCTTCGGCCCTGGCGACGTCCCTGGACCGAACCCTAACCCTAGCTAAGGCTCTCCCCTCATGGGGACCCAATTCCAACGTCTGACAGCATCACGCGCCTGGGGTCCAGAAGCGGTGCAGGCTGACTCGGCAAGGAACCTGGAAGCTCACCATGTCGTTTCCCAGGCCCGGCTGCAGCTCCCGAGAGGATTCCGGAGGCCTCCTCGACCACGGGAGGGACAACGTGTGTGGCCCTGGCAGCCAAAGAGGGATCCTGACCGGCACCGTCCCTTGTGCCCTCAACTCAGCCCTTCGGGGAGACCACTGCCCTGCTGTGGGTTCGGCGCCTGGAACCTCCTGGGACCTAACCCTAACCCTAACCCTACCCCGAACCGGGAGCCTGCACCGACACCTAAGCCTGCCTCGATCCCTACTCCTGCATTTGAGCCGCGTTCTGGCATGCGCCCTCACTTCATCCCTCGAGGGAGATCACGAGACCGGAGTCGCTTCGGCCCTGGCGACGTCCCTGGACCGAACCCTAACCCTAGCTAAGGCTCTCCCCTCATGGGGACCCAATTCCAACGTCTGACAGCATCACGCGCCTGGGGTCCAGAAGCGGTGCAGGCTGACTCGGCAAGGAACCTGGAAGCTCACCATGTCGTTTCCCAGGCCCGGCTGCAGCTCCCGAGAGGATTCCGGAGGCCTCCTCGACCACGGGAGGGACAACGTGTGTGGCCCTGGCAGCCAAAGAGGGATCCTGACCGGCACCGTCCCTTGTGCCCTCAACTCAGCCCTTCGGGGAGACCACTGCCCTGCTGTGGGTTCGGCGCCTGGAACCTCCTGGGACCTAACCCTAACCCTAACCCTACCCCGAACCGGGAGCCTGCACCGACACCTAAGCCTGCCTCGATCCCTACTCCTGCATTTGAGCCGCGTTCTGGCATGCGCCCTCACTTCATCCCTCGAGGGAGATCACGAGACCGGAGTCGCTTCGGCCCTGGCGACGTCCCTGGACCGAACCCTAACCCTAGCTAAGGCTCTCCCCTCATGGGGACCCAATTCCAACGTCTGACAGCATCACGCGCCTGGGGTCCAGAAGCGGTGCAGGCTGACTCGGCAAGGAACCTGGAAGCTCACCATGTCGTTTCCCAGGCCCGGCTGCAGCTCCCGAGAGGATTCCGGAGGCCTCCTCGACCACGGGAGGGACAACGTGTGTGGCCCTGGCAGCCAAAGAGGGATCCTGACCGGCACCGTCCCTTGTGCCCTCAACTCAGCCCTTCGGGGAGACCACTGCCCTGCTGTGGGTTCGGCGCCTGGAACCTCCTGGGACCTAACCCTAACCCTAACCCTACCCCGAACCGGGAGCCTGCACCGACACCTAAGCCTGCCTCGATCCCTACTCCTGCATTTGAGCCGCGTTCTGGCATGCGCCCTCACTTCATCCCTCGAGGGAGATCACGAGACCGGAGTCGCTTCGGCCCTGGCGACGTCCCTGGACCGAACCCTAACCCTAGCTAAGGCTCTCCCCTCATGGGGACCCAATTCCAACGTCTGACAGCATCACGCGCCTGGGGTCCAGAAGCGGTGCAGGCTGACTCGGCAAGGAACCTGGAAGCTCACCATGTCGTTTCCCAGGCCCGGCTGCAGCTCCCGAGAGGATTCCGGAGGCCTCCTCGACCACGGGAGGGACAACGTGTGTGGCCCTGGCAGCCAAAGAGGGATCCTGACCGGCACCGTCCCTTGTGCCCTCAACTCAGCCCTTCGGGGAGACCACTGCCCTGCTGTGGGTTCGGCGCCTGGAACCTCCTGGGACCTAACCCTAACCCTAACCCTACCCCGAACCGGGAGCCTGCACCGACACCTAAGCCTGCCTCGATCCCTACTCCTGCATTTGAGCCGCGTTCTGGCATGCGCCCTCACTTCATCCCTCGAGGGAGATCACGAGACCGGAGTCGCTTCGGCCCTGGCGACGTCCCTGGACCGAACCCTAACCCTAGCTAAGGCTCTCCCCTCATGGGGACCCAATTCCAACGTCTGACAGCATCACGCGCCTGGGGTCCAGAAGCGGTGCAGGCTGACTCGGCAAGGAACCTGGAAGCTCACCATGTCGTTTCCCAGGCCCGGCTGCAGCTCCCGAGAGGATTCCGGAGGCCTCCTCGACCACGGGAGGGACAACGTGTGTGGCCCTGGCAGCCAAAGAGGGATCCTGACCGGCACCGTCCCTTGTGCCCTCAACTCAGCCCTTCGGGGAGACCACTGCCCTGCTGTGGGTTCGGCGCCTGGAACCTCCTGGGACCTAACCCTAACCCTAACCCTACCCCGAACCGGGAGCCTGCACCGACACCTAAGCCTGCCTCGATCTCTACTCCTGCATTTGAGCCGCGTTCTGGCATGCGCCCTCACTTCATCCCTCGAGGGAGATCACGAGACCGGAGTCGCTTCGGCCCTGGCGACGTCCCTGGACCGAACCCTAACCCTAGCTAAGGCTCTCCCCTCATGGGGACCCAATTCCAACGTCTGACAGCATCACGCGCCTGGGGTCCAGAAGCGGTGCAGGCTGACTCGGCAAGGAACCTGGAAGCTCACCATGTCGTTTCCCAGGCCCGGCTGCAGCTCCCGAGAGGATTCCGGAGGCCTCCTCGACCACGGGAGGGACAACGTGTGTGGCCCTGGCAGCCAAAGAGGGATCCTGACCGGCACCGTCCCTTGTGCCCTCAACTCAGCCCTTCGGGGAGACCACTGCCCTGCTGTGGGTTCGGCGCCTGGAACCTCCTGGGACCTAACCCTAACCCTAACCCTACCCCGAACCGGGAGCCTGCACCGACACCTAAGCCTGCCTCGATCCCTACTCCTGCATTTGAGCCGCGTTCTGGCATGCGCCCTCACTTCATCCCTCGAGGGAGATCACGAGACCGGAGTCGCTTCGGCCCTGGCGACGTCCCTGGACCGAACCCTAACCCTAGCTAAGGCTCTCCCCTCATGGGGACCCAATTCCAACGTCTGACAGCATCACGCGCCTGGGGTCCAGAAGCGGTGCAGGCTGACTCGGCAAGGAACCTGGAAGCTCACCATGTCGTTTCCCAGGCCCGGCTGCAGCTCCCGAGAGGATTCCGGAGGCCTCCTCGACCACGGGAGGGACAACGTGTGTGGCCCTGGCAGCCAAAGAGGGATCCTGACCGGCACCGTCCCTTGTGCCCTCAACTCAGCCCTTCGGGGAGACCACTGCCCTGCTGTGGGTTCGGCGCCTGGAACCTCCTGGGACCTAACCCTAACCCTAACCCTACCCCGAACCGGGAGCCTGCACCGACACCTAAGCCTGCCTCGATCCCTACTCCTGCATTTGAGCCGCGTTCTGGCATGCGCCCTCACTTCATCCCTCGAGGGAGATCACGAGACCGGAGTCGCTTCGGCCCTGGCGACGTCCCTGGACCGAACCCTAACCCTAGCTAAGGCTCTCCCCTCATGGGGACCCAATTCCAACGTCTGACAGCATCACGCGCCTGGGGTCCAGAAGCGGTGCAGGCTGACTCGGCAAGGAACCTGGAAGCTCACCATGTCGTTTCCCAGGCCCGGCTGCAGCTCCCGAGAGGATTCCGGAGGCCTCCTCGACCACGGGAGGGACAACGTGTGTGGCCCTGGCAGCCAAAGAGGGATCCTGACCGGCACCGTCCCTTGTGCCCTCAACTCAGCCCTTCGGGGAGACCACTGCCCTGCTGTGGGTTCGGCGCCTGGAACCTCCTGGGACCTAACCCTAACCCTAACCCTACCCCGAACCGGGACCCTCCCCCGAAAGCTAAGCCTGCCTCGATCCCTACTCCTGCATTTGAGCCGCGTTCTGGCATGCGCCCTCACTTCATCCCTCGAGGGAGATCACGAGACCGGAGTCGCTTCGGCCCTGGCGACGTCCCTGGACCGAACCCTAACCCTAGCTAAGGCTCTCCCCTCATGGGGACCCAATTCCAACGTCTGACAGCATCACGCGCCTGGGGTCCAGAAGCGGTGCAGGCTGACTCGGCAAGGAACCTGGAAGCTCACCATGTCGTTTCCCAGGCCCGGCTGCAGCTCCCGAGAGGATTCCGGAGGCCTCCTCGACCACGGGAGGGACAACGTGTGTGGCCCTGGCAGCCAAAGAGGGATCCTGACCGGCACCGTCCCTTGTGCCCTCAACTCAGCCCTTCGGGGAGACCACTGCCCTGCTGTGGGTTCGGCGCCTGGAACCTCCTGGGACCTAACCCTAACCCTAACCCTACCCCGAACCGGGAGCCTGCACCGACACCTAAGCCTGCCTCGATCCCTACTCCTGCATTTGAGCCGCGTTCTGGCATGCGCCCTCACTTCATCCCTCGAGGGAGATCACGAGACCGGAGTCGCTTCGGCCCTGGCGACGTCCCTGGACCGAACCCTAACCCTAGCTAAGGCTCTCCCCTCATGGGGACCCAATTCCAACGTCTGACAGCATCACGCGCCTGGGGTCCAGAAGCGGTGCAGGCTGACTCGGCAAGGAACCTGGAAGCTCACCATGTCGTTTCCCAGGCCCGGCTGCAGCTCCCGAGAGGATTCCGGAGGCCTCCTCGACCACGGGAGGGACAACGTGTGTGGCCCTGGCAGCCAAAGAGGGATCCTGACCGGCACCGTCCCTTGTGCCCTCAACTCAGCCCTTCGGGGAGACCACTGCCCTGCTGTGGGTTCGGCGCCTGGAACCTCCTGGGACCTAACCCTAACCCTAACCCTACCCCGAACCGGGAGCCTGCACCGACACCTAAGCCTGCCTCGATCCCTACTCCTGCATTTGAGCCGCGTTCTGGCATGCGCCCTCACTTCATCCCTCGAGGGAGATCACGAGACCGGAGTCGCTTCGGCCCTGGCGACGTCCCTGGACCGAACCCTAACCCTAGCTAAGGCTCTCCCCTCATGGGGACCCAATTCCAACGTCTGACAGCATCACGCGCCTGGGGTCCAGAAGCGGTGCAGGCTGACTCGGCAAGGAACCTGGAAGCTCACCATGTCGTTTCCCAGGCCCGGCTGCAGCTCCCGAGAGGATTCCGGAGGCCTCCTCGACCACGGGAGGGACAACGTGTGTGGCCCTGGCAGCCAAAGAGGGATCCTGACCGGCACCGTCCCTTGTGCCCTCAACTCAGCCCTTCGGGGAGACCACTGCCCTGCTGTGGGTTCGGCGCCTGGAACCTCCTGGGACCTAACCCTAACCCTAACCCTACCCCGAACCGGGACCCTTCCCCGAAAGCTAAGCCTGCCTCGATCCCTACTCCTGCATTTGAGCCGCGTTCTGGCATGCGCCCTCACTTCATCCCTCGAGGGAGATCACGAGACCGGAGTCGCTTCGGCCCTGGCGACGTCCCTGGACCGAACCCTAACCCTAGCTAAGGCTCTCCCCTCATGGGGACCCAATTCCAACGTCTGACAGCATCACGCGCCTGGGGTCCAGAAGCGGTGCAGGCTGACTCGGCAAGGAACCTGGAAGCTCACCATGTCGTTTCCCAGGCCCGGCTGCAGCTCCCGAGAGGATTCCGGAGGCCTCCTCGACCACGGGAGGGACAACGTGTGTGGCCCTGGCAGCCAAAGAGGGATCCTGACCGGCACCGTCCCTTGTGCCCTCAACTCAGCCCTTCGGGGAGACCACTGCCCTGCTGTGGGTTCGGCGCCTGGAACCTCCTGGGACCTAACCCTAACCCTAACCCTACCCCGAACCGGGAGCCTGCACCGACACCTAAGCCTGCCTCGATCCCTACTCCTGCATTTGAGCCGCGTTCTGGCATGCGCCCTCACTTCATCCCTCGAGGGAGATCACGAGACCGGAGTCGCTTCGGCCCTGGCGACGTCCCTGGACCGAACCCTAACCCTAGCTAAGGCTCTCCCCTCATGGGGACCCAATTCCAACGTCTGACAGCATCACGCGCCTGGGGTCCAGAAGCGGTGCAGGCTGACTCGGCAAGGAACCTGGAAGCTCACCATGTCGTTTCCCAGGCCCGGCTGCAGCTCCCGAGAGGATTCCGGAGGCCTCCTCGACCACGGGAGGGACAACGTGTGTGGCCCTGGCAGCCAAAGAGGGATCCTGACCGGCACCGTCCCTTGTGCCCTCAACTCAGCCCTTCGGGGAGACCACTGCCCTGCTGTGGGTTCGGCGCCTGGAACCTCCTGGGACCTAACCCTAACCCTAACCCTACCCCGAACCGGGAGCCTGCACCGACACCTAAGCCTGCCTCGATCTCTACTCCTGCATTTGAGCCGCGTTCTGGCATGCGCCCTCACTTCATCCCTCGAGGGAGATCACGAGACCGGAGTCGCTTCGGCCCTGGCGACGTCCCTGGACCGAACCCTAACCCTAGCTAAGGCTCTCCCCTCATGGGGACCCAATTCCAACGTCTGACAGCATCACGCGCCTGGGGTCCAGAAGCGGTGCAGGCTGACTCGGCAAGGAACCTGGAAGCTCACCATGTCGTTTCCCAGGCCCGGCTGCAGCTCCCGAGAGGATTCCGGAGGCCTCCTCGACCACGGGAGGGACAACGTGTGTGGCCCTGGCAGCCAAAGAGGGATCCTGACCGGCACCGTCCCTTGTGCCCTCAACTCAGCCCTTCGGGGAGACCACTGCCCTGCTGTGGGTTCGGCGCCTGGAACCTCCTGGGACCTAACCCTAACCCTAACCCTACCCCGAACCGGGAGCCTGCCCCGAAAGCTAAGCCTGCCTCGATCCCTACTCCTGCATTTGAGCCGCGTTCTGGCATGCGCCCTCACTTCATCCCTCGAGGGAGATCACGAGACCGGAGTCGCTTCGGCCCTGGCGACGTCCCTGGACCGAACCCTAACCCTAGCTAAGGCTCTCCCCTCATGGGGACCCAATTCCAACGTCTGACAGCATCACGCGCCTGGGGTCCAGAAGCGGTGCAGGCTGACTCGGCAAGGAACCTGGAAGCTCACCATGTCGTTTCCCAGGCCCGGCTGCAGCTCCCGAGAGGATTCCGGAGGCCTCCTCGACCACGGGAGGGACAACGTGTGTGGCCCTGGCAGCCAAAGAGGGATCCTGACCGGCACCGTCCCTTGTGCCCTCAACTCAGCCCTTCGGGGAGACCACTGCCCTGCTGTGGGTTCGGCGCCTGGAACCTCCTGGGACCTAACCCTAACCCTAACCCTACCCCGAACCGGGAGCCTGCACCGACACCTAAGCCTGCCTCGATCTCTACTCCTGCATTTGAGCCGCGTTCTGGCATGCGCCCTCACTTCATCCCTCGAGGGAGATCACGAGACCGGAGTCGCTTCGGCCCTGGCGACGTCCCTGGACCGAACCCTAACCCTAGCTAAGGCTCTCCCCTCATGGGGACCCAATTCCAACGTCTGACAGCATCACGCGCCTGGGGTCCAGAAGCGGTGCAGGCTGACTCGGCAAGGAACCTGGAAGCTCACCATGTCGTTTCCCAGGCCCGGCTGCAGCTCCCGAGAGGATTCCGGAGGCCTCCTCGACCACGGGAGGGACAACGTGTGTGGCCCTGGCAGCCAAAGAGGGATCCTGACCGGCACCGTCCCTTGTGCCCTCAACTCAGCCCTTCGGGGAGACCACTGCCCTGCTGTGGGTTCGGCGCCTGGAACCTCCTGGGACCTAACCCTAACCCTAACCCTACCCCGAACCGGGAGCCTGCACCGACACCTAAGCCTGCCTCGATCCCTACTCCTGCATTTGAGCCGCGTTCTGGCATGCGCCCTCACTTCATCCCTCGAGGGAGATCACGAGACCGGAGTCGCTTCGGCCCTGGCGACGTCCCTGGACCGAACCCTAACCCTAGCTAAGGCTCTCCCCTCATGGGGACCCAATTCCAACGTCTGACAGCATCACGCGCCTGGGGTCCAGAAGCGGTGCAGGCTGACTCGGCAAGGAACCTGGAAGCTCACCATGTCGTTTCCCAGGCCCGGCTGCAGCTCCCGAGAGGATTCCGGAGGCCTCCTCGACCACGGGAGGGACAACGTGTGTGGCCCTGGCAGCCAAAGAGGGATCCTGACCGGCACCGTCCCTTGTGCCCTCAACTCAGCCCTTCGGGGAGACCACTGCCCTGCTGTGGGTTCGGCGCCTGGAACCTCCTGGGACCTAACCCTAACCCTAACCCTACCCCGAACCGGGAGCCTGCACCGACACCTAAGCCTGCCTCGATCCCTACTCCTGCATTTGAGCCGCGTTCTGGCATGCGCCCTCACTTCATCCCTCGAGGGAGATCACGAGACCGGAGTCGCTTCGGCCCTGGCGACGTCCCTGGACCGAACCCTAACCCTAGCTAAGGCTCTCCCCTCATGGGGACCCAATTCCAACGTCTGACAGCATCACGCGCCTGGGGTCCAGAAGCGGTGCAGGCTGACTCGGCAAGGAACCTGGAAGCTCACCATGTCGTTTCCCAGGCCCGGCTGCAGCTCCCGAGAGGATTCCGGAGGCCTCCTCGACCACGGGAGGGACAACGTGTGTGGCCCTGGCAGCCAAAGAGGGATCCTGACCGGCACCGTCCCTTGTGCCCTCAACTCAGCCCTTCGGGGAGACCACTGCCCTGCTGTGGGTTCGGCGCCTGGAACCTCCTGGGACCTAACCCTAACCCTAACCCTACCCCGAACCGGGAGCCTGCACCGACACCTAAGCCTGCCTCGATCCCTACTCCTGCATTTGAGCCGCGTTCTGGCATGCGCCCTCACTTCATCCCTCGAGGGAGATCACGAGACCGGAGTCGCTTCGGCCCTGGCGACGTCCCTGGACCGAACCCTAACCCTAGCTAAGGCTCTCCCCTCATGGGGACCCAATTCCAACGTCTGACAGCATCACGCGCCTGGGGTCCAGAAGCGGTGCAGGCTGACTCGGCAAGGAACCTGGAAGCTCACCATGTCGTTTCCCAGGCCCGGCTGCAGCTCCCGAGAGGATTCCGGAGGCCTCCTCGACCACGGGAGGGACAACGTGTGTGGCCCTGGCAGCCAAAGAGGGATCCTGACCGGCACCGTCCCTTGTGCCCTCAACTCAGCCCTTCGGGGAGACCACTGCCCTGCTGTGGGTTCGGCGCCTGGAACCTCCTGGGACCTAACCCTAACCCTAACCCTACCCCGAACCGGGAGCCTGCACCGACAGCTAAGCCTGCCTCGATCCCTACTCCTGCATTTGAGCCGCGTTCTGGCATGCGCCCTCACTTCATCCCTCGAGGGAGATCACGAGACCGGAGTCGCTTCGGCCCTGGCGACGTCCCTGGACCGAACCCTAACCCTAGCTAAGGCTCTCCCCTCATGGGGACCCAATTCCAACGTCTGACAGCATCACGCGCCTGGGGTCCAGAAGCGGTGCAGGCTGACTCGGCAAGGAACCTGGAAGCTCACCATGTCGTTTCCCAGGCCCGGCTGCAGCTCCCGAGAGGATTCCGGAGGCCTCCTCGACCACGGGAGGGACAACGTGTGTGGCCCTGGCAGCCAAAGAGGGATCCTGACCGGCACCGTCCCTTGTGCCCTCAACTCAGCCCTTCGGGGAGACCACTGCCCTGCTGTGGGTTCGGCGCCTGGAACCTCCTGGGACCTAACCCTAACCCTAACCCTACCCCGAACCGGGAGCCTGCACCGACACCTAAGCCTGCCTCGATCCCTACTCCTGCATTTGAGCCGCGTTCTGGCATGCGCCCTCACTTCATCCCTCGAGGGAGATCACGAGACCGGAGTCGCTTCGGCCCTGGCGACGTCCCTGGACCGAACCCTAACCCTAGCTAAGGCTCTCCCCTCATGGGGACCCAATTCCAACGTCTGACAGCATCACGCGCCTGGGGTCCAGAAGCGGTGCAGGCTGACTCGGCAAGGAACCTGGAAGCTCACCATGTCGTTTCCCAGGCCCGGCTGCAGCTCCCGAGAGGATTCCGGAGGCCTCCTCGACCACGGGAGGGACAACGTGTGTGGCCCTGGCAGCCAAAGAGGGATCCTGACCGGCACCGTCCCTTGTGCCCTCAACTCAGCCCTTCGGGGAGACCACTGCCCTGCTGTGGGTTCGGCGCCTGGAACCTCCTGGGACCTAACCCTAACCCTAACCCTACCCCGAACCGGGAGCCTGCACCGACACCTAAGCCTGCCTCGATCTCTACTCCTGCATTTGAGCCGCGTTCTGGCATGCGCCCTCACTTCATCCCTCGAGGGAGATCACGAGACCGGAGTCGCTTCGGCCCTGGCGACGTCCCTGGACCGAACCCTAACCCTAGCTAAGGCTCTCCCCTCATGGGGACCCAATTCCAACGTCTGACAGCATCACGCGCCTGGGGTCCAGAAGCGGTGCAGGCTGACTCGGCAAGGAACCTGGAAGCTCACCATGTCGTTTCCCAGGCCCGGCTGCAGCTCCCGAGAGGATTCCGGAGGCCTCCTCGACCACGGGAGGGACAACGTGTGTGGCCCTGGCAGCCAAAGAGGGATCCTGACCGGCACCGTCCCTTGTGCCCTCAACTCAGCCCTTCGGGGAGACCACTGCCCTGCTGTGGGTTCGGCGCCTGGAACCTCCTGGGACCTAACCCTAACCCTAACCCTACCCCGAACCGGGAGCCTGCACCGACACCTAAGCCTGCCTCGATCCCTACTCCTGCATTTGAGCCGCGTTCTGGCATGCGCCCTCACTTCATCCCTCGAGGGAGATCACGAGACCGGAGTCGCTTCGGCCCTGGCGACGTCCCTGGACCGAACCCTAACCCTAGCTAAGGCTCTCCCCTCATGGGGACCCAATTCCAACGTCTGACAGCATCACGCGCCTGGGGTCCAGAAGCGGTGCAGGCTGACTCGGCAAGGAACCTGGAAGCTCACCATGTCGTTTCCCAGGCCCGGCTGCAGCTCCCGAGAGGATTCCGGAGGCCTCCTCGACCACGGGAGGGACAACGTGTGTGGCCCTGGCAGCCAAAGAGGGATCCTGACCGGCACCGTCCCTTGTGCCCTCAACTCAGCCCTTCGGGGAGACCACTGCCCTGCTGTGGGTTCGGCGCCTGGAACCTCCTGGGACCTAACCCTAACCCTAACCCTACCCCGAACCGGGAGCCTGCACCGACACCTAAGCCTGCCTCGATCCCTACTCCTGCATTTGAGCCGCGTTCTGGCATGCGCCCTCACTTCATCCCTCGAGGGAGATCACGAGACCGGAGTCGCTTCGGCCCTGGCGACGTCCCTGGACCGAACCCTAACCCTAGCTAAGGCTCTCCCCTCATGGGGACCCAATTCCAACGTCTGACAGCATCACGCGCCTGGGGTCCAGAAGCGGTGCAGGCTGACTCGGCAAGGAACCTGGAAGCTCACCATGTCGTTTCCCAGGCCCGGCTGCAGCTCCCGAGAGGATTCCGGAGGCCTCCTCGACCACGGGAGGGACAACGTGTGTGGCCCTGGCAGCCAAAGAGGGATCCTGACCGGCACCGTCCCTTGTGCCCTCAACTCAGCCCTTCGGGGAGACCACTGCCCTGCTGTGGGTTCGGCGCCTGGAACCTCCTGGGACCTAACCCTAACCCTAACCCTACCCCGAACCGGGAGCCTGCACCGACACCTAAGCCTGCCTCGATCCCTACTCCTGCATTTGAGCCGCGTTCTGGCATGCGCCCTCACTTCATCCCTCGAGGGAGATCACGAGACCGGAGTCGCTTCGGCCCTGGCGACGTCCCTGGACCGAACCCTAACCCTAGCTAAGGCTCTCCCCTCATGGGGACCCAATTCCAACGTCTGACAGCATCACGCGCCTGGGGTCCAGAAGCGGTGCAGGCTGACTCGGCAAGGAACCTGGAAGCTCACCATGTCGTTTCCCAGGCCCGGCTGCAGCTCCCGAGAGGATTCCGGAGGCCTCCTCGACCACGGGAGGGACAACGTGTGTGGCCCTGGCAGCCAAAGAGGGATCCTGACCGGCACCGTCCCTTGTGCCCTCAACTCAGCCCTTCGGGGAGACCACTGCCCTGCTGTGGGTTCGGCGCCTGGAACCTCCTGGGACCTAACCCTAACCCTAAGCCTACCCCGAACCGGGACCCTCCCCCGAAAGCTAAGCCTGCCTCGATCCCTAATCCTGCATTTGAGCCGCGTTCTGACATGCGCCCTCACTTCATCCCTCGAGGGAGATCACGAGACCGGAGTCGCTTCGGCCCTGGCGATGTCCCTGGACCGAACCCTAACCCTAGCTAACGCTCTCCCCTCATGGGGACCCAATTCCAACGTCTGACAGCATCACGCGCCTGGGGTCCAGAAGCGGTGCAGGCTGACTCGGCAAGGAACCTGGAAGCTCACCATGTCGTTTCCCAGGCCCGGCTGCAGCTCCCGAGAGGATTCCGGAGGCCTCCTCGACCACGGGAGGGACAACGTGTGTGGCCCTGGCAGCCAAAGAGGGATCCTGACCGGCACCGTCCCTTGTGCCCTCAACTCAGCCCTTCGGGGAGACCACTGCCCTGCTGTGGGTTCGGCGCCTGGAACCTCCTGGGACCTAACCCTAACCCTAACCCTACCCCGAACCGGGAGCCTGCACCGACACCTAAGCCTGCCTCGATCTCTACTCCTGCATTTGAGCCGCGTTCTGGCATGCGCCCTCACTTCATCCCTCGAGGGAGATCACGAGACCGGAGTCGCTTCGGCCCTGGCGACGTCCCTGGACCGAACCCTAACCCTAGCTAAGGCTCTCCCCTCATGGGGACCCAATTCCAACGTCTGACAGCATCACGCGCCTGGGGTCCAGAAGCGGTGCAGGCTGACTCGGCAAGGAACCTGGAAGCTCACCATGTCGTTTCCCAGGCCCGGCTGCAGCTCCCGAGAGGATTCCGGAGGCCTCCTCGACCACGGGAGGGACAACGTGTGTGGCCCTGGCAGCCAAAGAGGGATCCTGACCGGCACCGTCCCTTGTGCCCTCAACTCAGCCCTTCGGGGAGACCACTGCCCTGCTGTGGGTTCGGCGCCTGGAACCTCCTGGGACCTAACCCTAACCCTAACCCTACCCCGAACCGGGAGCCTGCACCGACACCTAAGCCTGCCTCGATCTCTACTCCTGCATTTGAGCCGCGTTCTGGCATGCGCCCTCACTTCATCCCTCGAGGGAGATCACGAGACCGGAGTCGCTTCGGCCCTGGCGACGTCCCTGGACCGAACCCTAACCCTAGCTAAGGCTCTCCCCTCATGGGGACCCAATTCCAACGTCTGACAGCATCACGCGCCTGGGGTCCAGAAGCGGTGCAGGCTGACTCGGCAAGGAACCTGGAAGCTCACCATGTCGTTTCCCAGGCCCGGCTGCAGCTCCCGAGAGGATTCCGGAGGCCTCCTCGACCACGGGAGGGACAACGTGTGTGGCCCTGGCAGCCAAAGAGGGATCCTGACCGGCACCGTCCCTTGTGCCCTCAACTCAGCCCTTCGGGGAGACCACTGCCCTGCTGTGGGTTCGGCGCCTGGAACCTCCTGGGACCTAACCCTAACCCTAACCCTACCCCGAACCGGGAGCCTGCACCGACACCTAAGCCTGCCTCGATCCCTACTCCTGCATTTGAGCCGCGTTCTGGCATGCGCCCTCACTTCATCCCTCGAGGGAGATCACGAGACCGGAGTCGCTTCGGCCCTGGCGACGTCCCTGGACCGAACCCTAACCCTAGCTAAGGCTCTCCCCTCATGGGGACCCAATTCCAACGTCTGACAGCATCACGCGCCTGGGGTCCAGAAGCGGTGCAGGCTGACTCGGCAAGGAACCTGGAAGCTCACCATGTCGTTTCCCAGGCCCGGCTGCAGCTCCCGAGAGGATTCCGGAGGCCTCCTCGACCACGGGAGGGACAACGTGTGTGGCCCTGGCAGCCAAAGAGGGATCCTGACCGGCACCGTCCCTTGTGCCCTCAACTCAGCCCTTCGGGGAGACCACTGCCCTGCTGTGGGTTCGGCGCCTGGAACCTCCTGGGACCTAACCCTAACCCTAACCCTACCCCGAACCGGGAGCCTGCACCGACACCTAAGCCTGCCTCGATCCCTACTCCTGCATTTGAGCCGCGTTCTGGCATGCGCCCTCACTTCATCCCTCGAGGGAGATCACGAGACCGGAGTCGCTTCGGCCCTGGCGACGTCCCTGGACCGAACCCTAACCCTAGCTAAGGCTCTCCCCTCATGGGGACCCAATTCCAACGTCTGACAGCATCACGCGCCTGGGGTCCAGAAGCGGTGCAGGCTGACTCGGCAAGGAACCTGGAAGCTCACCATGTCGTTTCCCAGGCCCGGCTGCAGCTCCCGAGAGGATTCCGGAGGCCTCCTCGACCACGGGAGGGACAACGTGTGTGGCCCTGGCAGCCAAAGAGGGATCCTGACCGGCACCGTCCCTTGTGCCCTCAACTCAGCCCTTCGGGGAGACCACTGCCCTGCTGTGGGTTCGGCGCCTGGAACCTCCTGGGACCTAACCCTAACCCTAACCCTACCCCGAACTGGGACCCTTCCCCGAAAGCTAAGCCTGCCTCGATCCCTAATCCTGCATTTGAGCCGCGTTCTGCCATGCGCCCTCACTTCATCCCTCGAGGGAGATCACGAGACCGGAGTCGCTTCGGCCCTGGCGACGTCCCTGGACCGAACCCTAACCCTAGCTAAGGCTCTCCCCTCATGGGGACCCAATTCCAACGTCTGACAGCATCACGCGCCTGGGGTCCAGAAGCGGTGCAGGCTGACTCGGCAAGGAACCTGGAAGCTCACCATGTCGTTTCCCAGGCCCGGCTGCAGCTCCCGAGAGGATTCCGGAGGCCTCCTCGACCACGGGAGGGACAACGTGTGTGGCCCTGGCAGCCAAAGAGGGATCCTGACCGGCACCGTCCCTTGTGCCCTCAACTCAGCCCTTCGGGGAGACCACTGCCCTGCTGTGGGTTCGGCGCCTGGAACCTCCTGGGACCTAACCCTAACCCTAACCCTACCCCGAACCGGGAGCCTGCACCGACACCTAAGCCTGCCTCGATCCCTACTCCTGCATTTGAGCCGCGTTCTGGCATGCGCCCTCACTTCATCCCTCGAGGGAGATCACGAGACCGGAGTCGCTTCGGCCCTGGCGACGTCCCTGGACCGAACCCTAACCCTAGCTAAGGCTCTCCCCTCATGGGGACCCAATTCCAACGTCTGACAGCATCACGCGCCTGGGGTCCAGAAGCGGTGCAGGCTGACTCGGCAAGGAACCTGGAAGCTCACCATGTCGTTTCCCAGGCCCGGCTGCAGCTCCCGAGAGGATTCCGGAGGCCTCCTCGACCACGGGAGGGACAACGTGTGTGGCCCTGGCAGCCAAAGAGGGATCCTGACCGGCACCGTCCCTTGTGCCCTCAACTCAGCCCTTCGGGGAGACCACTGCCCTGCTGTGGGTTCGGCGCCTGGAACCTCCTGGGACCTAACCCTAACCCTAACCCTACCCCGAACCGGGAGCCTGCACCGACACCTAAGCCTGCCTCGATCTCTACTCCTGCATTTGAGCCGCGTTCTGGCATGCGCCCTCACTTCATCCCTCGAGGGAGATCACGAGACCGGAGTCGCTTCGGCCCTGGCGACGTCCCTGGACCGAACCCTAACCCTAGCTAAGGCTCTCCCCTCATGGGGACCCAATTCCAACGTCTGACAGCATCACGCGCCTGGGGTCCAGAAGCGGTGCAGGCTGACTCGGCAAGGAACCTGGAAGCTCACCATGTCGTTTCCCAGGCCCGGCTGCAGCTCCCGAGAGGATTCCGGAGGCCTCCTCGACCACGGGAGGGACAACGTGTGTGGCCCTGGCAGCCAAAGAGGGATCCTGACCGGCACCGTCCCTTGTGCCCTCAACTCAGCCCTTCGGGGAGACCACTGCCCTGCTGTGGGTTCGGCGCCTGGAACCTCCTGGGACCTAACCCTAACCCTAACCCTACCCCGAACCGGGAGCCTGCACCGAAAGCTAAGCCTGCCTCGATCCCTAATCCTGCATTTGAGCCGCGTTCTGGCATGCGCCCTCACTTCATCCCTCGAGGGAGATCACGAGACCGGAGTCGCTTCGGCCCTGGCGACGTCCCTGGACCGAACCCTAACCCTAGCTAAGGCTCTCCCCTCATGGGGACCCAATTCCAACGTCTGACAGCATCACGCGCCTGGGGTCCAGAAGCGGTGCAGGCTGACTCGGCAAGGAACCTGGAAGCTCACCATGTCGTTTCCCAGGCCCGGCTGCAGCTCCCGAGAGGATTCCGGAGGCCTCCTCGACCACGGGAGGGACAACGTGTGTGGCCCTGGCAGCCAAAGAGGGATCCTGACCGGCACCGTCCCTTGTGCCCTCAACTCAGCCCTTCGGGGAGACCACTGCCCTGCTGTGGGTTCGGCGCCTGGAACCTCCTGGGACCTAACCCTAACCCTAACCCTACCCCGAACCGGGAGCCTGCACCGACACCTAAGCCTGCCTCGATCCCTACTCCTGCATTTGAGCCGCGTTCTGGCATGCGCCCTCACTTCATCCCTCGAGGGAGATCACGAGACCGGAGTCGCTTCGGCCCTGGCGACGTCCCTGGACCGAACCCTAACCCTAGCTAAGGCTCTCCCCTCATGGGGACCCAATTCCAACGTCTGACAGCATCACGCGCCTGGGGTCCAGAAGCGGTGCAGGCTGACTCGGCAAGGAACCTGGAAGCTCACCATGTCGTTTCCCAGGCCCGGCTGCAGCTCCCGAGAGGATTCCGGAGGCCTCCTCGACCACGGGAGGGACAACGTGTGTGGCCCTGGCAGCCAAAGAGGGATCCTGACCGGCACCGTCCCTTGTGCCCTCAACTCAGCCCTTCGGGGAGACCACTGCCCTGCTGTGGGTTCGGCGCCTGGAACCTCCTGGGACCTAACCCTAACCCTAACCCTACCCCGAACCGGGAGCCTGCACCGACACCTAAGCCTGCCTCGATCTCTACTCCTGCATTTGAGCCGCGTTCTGGCATGCGCCCTCACTTCATCCCTCGAGGGAGATCACGAGACCGGAGTCGCTTCGGCCCTGGCGACGTCCCTGGACCGAACCCTAACCCTAGCTAAGGCTCTCCCCTCATGGGGACCCAATTCCAACGTCTGACAGCATCACGCGCCTGGGGTCCAGAAGCGGTGCAGGCTGACTCGGCAAGGAACCTGGAAGCTCACCATGTCGTTTCCCAGGCCCGGCTGCAGCTCCCGAGAGGATTCCGGAGGCCTCCTCGACCACGGGAGGGACAACGTGTGTGGCCCTGGCAGCCAAAGAGGGATCCTGACCGGCACCGTCCCTTGTGCCCTCAACTCAGCCCTTCGGGGAGACCACTGCCCTGCTGTGGGTTCGGCGCCTGGAACCTCCTGGGACCTAACCCTAACCCTAACCCTACCCCGAACCGGGAGCCTGCACCGACACCTAAGCCTGCCTCGATCCCTACTCCTGCATTTGAGCCGCGTTCTGGCATGCGCCCTCACTTCATCCCTCGAGGGAGATCACGAGACCGGAGTCGCTTCGGCCCTGGCGACGTCCCTGGACCGAACCCTAACCCTAGCTAAGGCTCTCCCCTCATGGGGACCCAATTCCAACGTCTGACAGCATCACGCGCCTGGGGTCCAGAAGCGGTGCAGGCTGACTCGGCAAGGAACCTGGAAGCTCACCATGTCGTTTCCCAGGCCCGGCTGCAGCTCCCGAGAGGATTCCGGAGGCCTCCTCGACCACGGGAGGGACAACGTGTGTGGCCCTGGCAGCCAAAGAGGGATCCTGACCGGCACCGTCCCTTGTGCCCTCAACTCAGCCCTTCGGGGAGACCACTGCCCTGCTGTGGGTTCGGCGCCTGGAACCTCCTGGGACCTAACCCTAACCCTAAGCCTACCCCGAACCGGGACCCTCCCCCGAAAGCTAAGCCTGCCTCGATCCCTAATCCTGCATTTGAGCCGCGTTCTGACATGCGCCCTCACTTCATCCCTCGAGGGAGATCACGAGACCGGAGTCGCTTCGGCCCTGGCGATGTCCCTGGACCGAACCCTAACCCTAGCTAACGCTCTCCCCTCATGGGGACCCAATTCCAACGTCTGACAGCATCACGCGCCTGGGGTCCAGAAGCGGTGCAGGCTGACTCGGCAAGGAACCTGGAAGCTCACCATGTCGTTTCCCAGGCCCGGCTGCAGCTCCCGAGAGGATTCCGGAGGCCTCCTCGACCACGGGAGGGACAACGTGTGTGGCCCTGGCAGCCAAAGAGGGATCCTGACCGGCACCGTCCCTTGTGCCCTCAACTCAGCCCTTCGGGGAGACCACTGCCCTGCTGTGGGTTCGGCGCCTGGAACCTCCTGGGACCTAACCCTAACCCTAACCCTACCCCGAACCGGGAGCCTGCACCGACACCTAAGCCTGCCTCGATCCCTACTCCTGCATTTGAGCCGCGTTCTGGCATGCGCCCTCACTTCATCCCTCGAGGGAGATCACGAGACCGGAGTCGCTTCGGCCCTGGCGACGTCCCTGGACCGAACCCTAACCCTAGCTAAGGCTCTCCCCTCATGGGGACCCAATTCCAACGTCTGACAGCATCACGCGCCTGGGGTCCAGAAGCGGTGCAGGCTGACTCGGCAAGGAACCTGGAAGCTCACCATGTCGTTTCCCAGGCCCGGCTGCAGCTCCCGAGAGGATTCCGGAGGCCTCCTCGACCACGGGAGGGACAACGTGTGTGGCCCTGGCAGCCAAAGAGGGATCCTGACCGGCACCGTCCCTTGTGCCCTCAACTCAGCCCTTCGGGGAGACCACTGCCCTGCTGTGGGTTCGGCGCCTGGAACCTCCTGGGACCTAACCCTAACCCTAACCCTACCCCGAACCGGGAGCCTGCACCGACACCTAAGCCTGCCTCGATCTCTACTCCTGCATTTGAGCCGCGTTCTGGCATGCGCCCTCACTTCATCCCTCGAGGGAGATCACGAGACCGGAGTCGCTTCGGCCCTGGCGACGTCCCTGGACCGAACCCTAACCCTAGCTAAGGCTCTCCCCTCATGGGGACCCAATTCCAACGTCTGACAGCATCACGCGCCTGGGGTCCAGAAGCGGTGCAGGCTGACTCGGCAAGGAACCTGGAAGCTCACCATGTCGTTTCCCAGGCCCGGCTGCAGCTCCCGAGAGGATTCCGGAGGCCTCCTCGACCACGGGAGGGACAACGTGTGTGGCCCTGGCAGCCAAAGAGGGATCCTGACCGGCACCGTCCCTTGTGCCCTCAACTCAGCCCTTCGGGGAGACCACTGCCCTGCTGTGGGTTCGGCGCCTGGAACCTCCTGGGACCTAACCCTAACCCTAACCCTACCCCGAACCGGGACCCTCCCCCGAAAGCTAAGCCTGCCTCGATCCCTAATCCTGCATTTGAGCCGCGTTCTGGCATGCGCCCTCACTTCATCCCTCGAGGGAGATCACGAGACCGGAGTCGTTTCGGCCCTGGCGACGTCCCTGGACCGAACCCTAACCCTAGCTAAGGCTCTCCCCTCATGGGGACCCAATTCCAACGTCTGACAGCATCACGCGCCTGGGGTCCAGAAGCGGTGCAGGCTGACTCGGCAAGGAACCTGGAAGCTCACCATGTCGTTTCCCAGGCCCGGCTGCAGCTCCCGAGAGGATTCCGGAGGCCTCCTCGACCACGGGAGGGACAACGTGTGTGGCCCTGGCAGCCAAAGAGGGATCCTGACCGGCACCGTCCCTTGTGCCCTCAACTCAGCCCTTCGGGGAGACCACTGCCCTGCTGTGGGTTCGGCGCCTGGAACCTCCTGGGACCTAACCCTAACCCTAACCCTACCCCGAACCGGGAGCCTGCACCGACACCTAAGCCTGCCTCGATCTCTACTCCTGCATTTGAGCCGCGTTCTGGCATGCGCCCTCACTTCATCCCTCGAGGGAGATCACGAGACCGGAGTCGCTTCGGCCCTGGCGACGTCCCTGGACCGAACCCTAACCCTAGCTAAGGCTCTCCCCTCATGGGGACCCAATTCCAACGTCTGACAGCATCACACGCCTGGGGTCCAGAAGCGGTGCAGGCTGACTCGGCAAGGAACCTGGAAGCTCACCATGTCGTTTCCCAGGCCCGGCTGCAGCTCCCGAGAGGATTCCGGAGGCCTCCTCGACCACGGGAGGGACAACGTGTGTGGCCCTGGCAGCCAAAGAGGGATCCTGACCGGCACCGTCCCTTGTGCCCTCAACTCAGCCCTTCGGGGAGACCACTGCCCTGCTGTGGGTTCGGCGCCTGGAACCTCCTTGGACCGAACCCTAACCCTAACCCTACCCCCAACCTGGAGCCTGCACTGACACCTAAGCCTGCCTCGATCTCTACTCCTGCATTTGAGCCGCGTTCTGGCATGCGCCCTCACTTCATCCCTCGAGGGAGATCACGAGACCGGAGTCGATTCGGCCCTGGCGACGTCCCTGGACCGAACCCTAACCCTAGCTAAGGCTCTCCCCTCATGGGGACCCAATTCCAACGTCTGACAGCATCACGCGCCTGGGGTCCAGAAGCGGTGCAGGCTGACTCGGCAAGGAACCTGGAAGCTCACCATGTCGTTTCCCAGGCCCGGCTGCAGCTCCCGAGAGGATTCCGGAGGCCTCCTCGACCACGGGAGGGACAACGTGTGTGGCCCTGGCAGCCAAAGAGGGATCCTGACCGGCACCGTCCCTTGTGCCCTCAACTCAGCCCTTCGGGGAGACCACTGCCCTGCTGTGGGTTCGGCGCCTGGAACCTCCTGGGACCTAACCCTAACCCTAACCCTACCCCGAACCGGGAGCCTGCACCGACACCTAAGCCTGCCTCGATCTCTACTCCTGCATTTGAGCCGCGTTCTGGCATGCGCCCTCACTTCATCCCTCGAGGGAGATCACGAGACCGGAGTCGCTTCGGCCCTGGCGACGTCCCTGGACCGAACCCTAACCCTAGCTAAGGCTCTCCCCTCATGGGGACCCAATTCCAACGTCTGACAGCATCACGCGCCTGGGGTCCAGAAGCGGTGCAGGCTGACTCGGCAAGGAACCTGGAAGCTCACCATGTCGTTTCCCAGGCCCGGCTGCAGCTCCCGAGAGGATTCCGGAGGCCTCCTCGACCACGGGAGGGACAACGTGTGTGGCCCTGGCAGCCAAAGAGGGATCCTGACCGGCACCGTCCCTTGTGCCCTCAACTCAGCCCTTCGGGGAGACCACTGCCCTGCTGTGGGTTCGGCGCCTGGAACCTCCTGGGACCTAACCCTAACCCTAACCCTACCCCGAACCGGGAGCCTGCACCGACACCTAAGCCTGCCTCGATCCCTACTCCTGCATTTGAGCCGCGTTCTGGCATGCGCCCTCACTTCATCCCTCGAGGGAGATCACGAGACCGGAGTCGCTTCGGCCCTGGCGACGTCCCTGGACCGAACCCTAACCCTAGCTAAGGCTCTCCCCTCATGGGGACCCAATTCCAACGTCTGACAGCATCACGCGCCTGGGGTCCAGAAGCGGTGCAGGCTGACTCGGCAAGGAACCTGGAAGCTCACCATGTCGTTTCCCAGGCCCGGCTGCAGCTCCCGAGAGGATTCCGGAGGCCTCCTCGACCACGGGAGGGACAACGTGTGTGGCCCTGGCAGCCAAAGAGGGATCCTGACCGGCACCGTCCCTTGTGCCCTCAACTCAGCCCTTCGGGGAGACCACTGCCCTGCTGTGGGTTCGGCGCCTGGAACCTCCTGGGACCTAACCCTAACCCTAACCCTACCCCGAACCGGGAGCCTGCACCGACACCTAAGCCTGCCTCGATCCCTACTCCTGCATTTGAGCCGCGTTCTGGCATGCGCCCTCACTTCATCCCTCGAGGGAGATCACGAGACCGGAGTCGCTTCGGCCCTGGCGACGTCCCTGGACCGAACCCTAACCCTAGCTAAGGCTCTCCCCTCATGGGGACCCAATTCCAACGTCTGACAGCATCACGCGCCTGGGGTCCAGAAGCGGTGCAGGCTGACTCGGCAAGGAACCTGGAAGCTCACCATGTCGTTTCCCAGGCCCGGCTGCAGCTCCCGAGAGGATTCCGGAGGCCTCCTCGACCACGGGAGGGACAACGTGTGTGGCCCTGGCAGCCAAAGAGGGATCCTGACCGGCACCGTCCCTTGTGCCCTCAACTCAGCCCTTCGGGGAGACCACTGCCCTGCTGTGGGTTCGGCGCCTGGAACCTCCTGGGACCTAACCCTAACCCTAACCCTACCCCGAACCGGGAGCCTGCACCGACACCTAAGCCTGCCTCGATCCCTACTCCTGCATTTGAGCCGCGTTCTGGCATGCGCCCTCACTTCATCCCTCGAGGGAGATCACGAGACCGGAGTCGCTTCGGCCCTGGCGACGTCCCTGGACCGAACCCTAACCCTAGCTAAGGCTCTCCCCTCATGGGGACCCAATTCCAACGTCTGACAGCATCACGCGCCTGGGGTCCAGAAGCGGTGCAGGCTGACTCGGCAAGGAACCTGGAAGCTCACCATGTCGTTTCCCAGGCCCGGCTGCAGCTCCCGAGAGGATTCCGGAGGCCTCCTCGACCACGGGAGGGACAACGTGTGTGGCCCTGGCAGCCAAAGAGGGATCCTGACCGGCACCGTCCCTTGTGCCCTCAACTCAGCCCTTCGGGGAGACCACTGCCCTGCTGTGGGTTCGGCGCCTGGAACCTCCTGGGACCTAACCCTAACCCTAACCCTACCCCGAACCGGGAGCCTGCACCGACACCTAAGCCTGCCTCGATCTCTACTCCTGCATTTGAGCCGCGTTCTGGCATGCGCCCTCACTTCATCCCTCGAGGGAGATCACGAGACCGGAGTCGCTTCGGCCCTGGCGACGTCCCTGGACCGAACCCTAACCCTAGCTAAGGCTCTCCCCTCATGGGGACCCAATTCCAACGTCTGACAGCATCACGCGCCTGGGGTCCAGAAGCGGTGCAGGCTGACTCGGCAAGGAACCTGGAAGCTCACCATGTCGTTTCCCAGGCCCGGCTGCAGCTCCCGAGAGGATTCCGGAGGCCTCCTCGACCACGGGAGGGACAACGTGTGTGGCCCTGGCAGCCAAAGAGGGATCCTGACCGGCACCGTCCCTTGTGCCCTCAACTCAGCCCTTCGGGGAGACCACTGCCCTGCTGTGGGTTCGGCGCCTGGAACCTCCTGGGACCTAACCCTAACCCTAACCCTACCCCGAACCGGGAGCCTGCACCGACACCTAAGCCTGCCTCGATCTCTACTCCTGCATTTGAGCCGCGTTCTGGCATGCGCCCTCACTTCATCCCTCGAGGGAGATCACGAGACCGGAGTCGCTTCGGCCCTGGCGACGTCCCTGGACCGAACCCTAACCCTAGCTAAGGCTCTCCCCTCATGGGGACCCAATTCCAACGTCTGACAGCATCACGCGCCTGGGGTCCAGAAGCGGTGCAGGCTGACTCGGCAAGGAACCTGGAAGCTCACCATGTCGTTTCCCAGGCCCGGCTGCAGCTCCCGAGAGGATTCCGGAGGCCTCCTCGACCACGGGAGGGACAACGTGTGTGGCCCTGGCAGCCAAAGAGGGATCCTGACCGGCACCGTCCCTTGTGCCCTCAACTCAGCCCTTCGGGGAGACCACTGCCCTGCTGTGGGTTCGGCGCCTGGAACCTCCTGGGACCTAACCCTAACCCTAACCCTACCCCGAACCGGGAGCCTGCACCGACACCTAAGCCTGCCTCGATCCCTACTCCTGCATTTGAGCCGCGTTCTGGCATGCGCCCTCACTTCATCCCTCGAGGGAGATCACGAGACCGGAGTCGCTTCGGCCCTGGCGACGTCCCTGGACCGAACCCTAACCCTAGCTAAGGCTCTCCCCTCATGGGGACCCAATTCCAACGTCTGACAGCATCACGCGCCTGGGGTCCAGAAGCGGTGCAGGCTGACTCGGCAAGGAACCTGGAAGCTCACCATGTCGTTTCCCAGGCCCGGCTGCAGCTCCCGAGAGGATTCCGGAGGCCTCCTCGACCACGGGAGGGACAACGTGTGTGGCCCTGGCAGCCAAAGAGGGATCCTGACCGGCACCGTCCCTTGTGCCCTCAACTCAGCCCTTCGGGGAGACCACTGCCCTGCTGTGGGTTCGGCGCCTGGAACCTCCTGGGACCTAACCCTAACCCTAACCCTACCCCGAACCGGGAGCCTGCACCGACACCTAAGCCTGCCTCGATCCCTACTCCTGCATTTGAGCCGCGTTCTGGCATGCGCCCTCACTTCATCCCTCGAGGGAGATCACGAGACCGGAGTCGCTTCGGCCCTGGCGACGTCCCTGGACCGAACCCTAACCCTAGCTAAGGCTCTCCCCTCATGGGGACCCAATTCCAACGTCTGACAGCATCACGCGCCTGGGGTCCAGAAGCGGTGCAGGCTGACTCGGCAAGGAACCTGGAAGCTCACCATGTCGTTTCCCAGGCCCGGCTGCAGCTCCCGAGAGGATTCCGGAGGCCTCCTCGACCACGGGAGGGACAACGTGTGTGGCCCTGGCAGCCAAAGAGGGATCCTGACCGGCACCGTCCCTTGTGCCCTCAACTCAGCCCTTCGGGGAGACCACTGCCCTGCTGTGGGTTCGGCGCCTGGAACCTCCTGGGACCTAACCCTAACCCTAACCCTACCCCGAACCGGGAGCCTGCACCGACACCTAAGCCTGCCTCGATCTCTACTCCTGCATTTGAGCCGCGTTCTGGCATGCGCCCTCACTTCATCCCTCGAGGGAGATCACGAGACCGGAGTCGTTTCGGCCCTGGCGACGTCCCTGGACCGAACCCTAACCCTAGCTAAGGCTCTCCCCTCATGGGGACCCAATTCCAACGTCTGACAGCATCACGCGCCTGGGGTCCAGAAGCGGTGCAGGCTGACTCGGCAAGGAACCTGGAAGCTCACCATGTCGTTTCCCAGGCCCGGCTGCAGCTCCCGAGAGGATTCCGGAGGCCTCCTCGACCACGGGAGGGACAACGTGTGTGGCCCTGGCAGCCAAAGAGGGATCCTGACCGGCACCGTCCCTTGTGCCCTCAACTCAGCCCTTCGGGGAGACCACTGCCCTGCTGTGGGTTCGGCGCCTGGAACCTCCTGGGACCTAACCCTAACCCTAACCCTACCCCGAACCGGGAGCCTGCACCGACACCTAAGCCTGCCTCGATCCCTACTCCTGCATTTGAGCCGCGTTCTGGCATGCGCCCTCACTTCATCCCTCGAGGGAGATCACGAGACCGGAGTCGCTTCGGCCCTGGCGACGTCCCTGGACCGAACCCTAACCCTAGCTAAGGCTCTCCCCTCATGGGGACCCAATTCCAACGTCTGACAGCATCACGCGCCTGGGGTCCAGAAGCGGTGCAGGCTGACTCGGCAAGGAACCTGGAAGCTCACCATGTCGTTTCCCAGGCCCGGCTGCAGCTCCCGAGAGGATTCCGGAGGCCTCCTCGACCACGGGAGGGACAACGTGTGTGGCCCTGGCAGCCAAAGAGGGATCCTGACCGGCACCGTCCCTTGTGCCCTCAACTCAGCCCTTCGGGGAGACCACTGCCCTGCTGTGGGTTCGGCGCCTGGAACCTCCTGGGACCTAACCCTAACCCTAACCCTACCCCGAACCGGGAGCCTGCACCGACACCTAAGCCTGCCTCGATCCCTACTCCTGCATTTGAGCCGCGTTCTGGCATGCGCCCTCACTTCATCCCTCGAGGGAGATCACGAGACCGGAGTCGCTTCGGCCCTGGCGACGTCCCTGGACCGAACCCTAACCCTAGCTAAGGCTCTCCCCTCATGGGGACCCAATTCCAACGTCTGACAGCATCACGCGCCTGGGGTCCAGAAGCGGTGCAGGCTGACTCGGCAAGGAACCTGGAAGCTCACCATGTCGTTTCCCAGGCCCGGCTGCAGCTCCCGAGAGGATTCCGGAGGCCTCCTCGACCACGGGAGGGACAACGTGTGTGGCCCTGGCAGCCAAAGAGGGATCCTGACCGGCACCGTCCCTTGTGCCCTCAACTCAGCCCTTCGGGGAGACCACTGCCCTGCTGTGGGTTCGGCGCCTGGAACCTCCTGGGACCTAACCCTAACCCTAACCCTACCCCGAACCGGGAGCCTGCACCGACACCTAAGCCTGCCTCGATCCCTACTCCTGCATTTGAGCCGCGTTCTGGCATGCGCCCTCACTTCATCCCTCGTGGGAG